>PVJI01012761.1:0-50369 GCA_004026765.1 Micronycteris hirsuta | reverse complement strand
AGGAGCTTATACCCTTTGCAACAGCATGGATGGAACTGGAGAGCATTATGCTAAGTGAAGTAAGCCAGGCAGTGAGGGACAAATACCATATGATCTCACCTTTAACCGGATCATAACCAACAAAAGCAGAAAGCAAGCAAAACATAACCAGAGACACTGAAATTAAGAACAGTCTAACAATAGACAGGGGAGAGGGGGGGAGGGGACAATGGGGAGAAGGATTTTCAGGAATCACTGTAGAGGACACATGGACAGATCTAAGGGGGAGGAAGGAGGTTGAGGGTGCAGGTGGGGCTGGAGGGGGAGGGAGGAGGAGAGGGGAGAGGATGCAAATAACTGTAATTGAACAAATATAAATAAAATAAAAGAAATTAGAAATTAGAACTTAAAAAATAGAAATATTTAATTTCTCATTGAAATGTAGATATTGAGAAGCATAACAAGTTATTTGGGCAGAAATACAGTGTTTACAAATTTCATAAAAAGTCTTTTGACGTAGTAAAAAGAAAAAAGTAGTGAGATAATACGGAGGAGTCATTTTATTAATATAAGAATTGCTTAAGCATATTTTCCCTAGTGAAAAAATCAGTTATCATCACTGCAGAGAACTCGATACTGAAATCGATATATTTTGATTTTTGAACATGACAGAAATAATGAATTACCTGTCATTTTGAGTGTAGAGAAGAGCTGGCCATACATAGCACTCTCTGCTACAGAGAGCTGGGAAGGCAGTGAGGCTGAGCTATATGAAAGGTCCATAGTGCAGGCAGAAGGTGTTAAGGACCATTTTTGTACTTTCCCAGACATCTGTGATGGACCTGGGGACAGGCTTTGAGAAGTCTCTATTGCTCTGGGTCCTTATTAACTGGTAACTCCTCAAAGAGCATCTGCAGTTTTAGAAACCTATACTGTGTTTGGAAGCATGGTTTTCATGAGCGAACTGCCACGAACAAATATATGTGAGTATAAATGTGTGTGAGTATAACATCTGCTTATTTGTGAATAAACAAATGTTTGTTTGAATTTGTTTGTTGAAAGTATCTTTTTGTATGTGACAATTGATGTGTCCAGAGGATATCAAAATCAGGAATAAAGCATCACTTGTTCATATGTAAAAATTAAATTGTATAGTATAGATCTGAAGCATTCTTAGGGGAAAAAATAAAGGTAGTCTTTTGTTAAAATTTCACGGTGCTTCTCTCTTTGTGAAGCCTTATCAAAGTTCTAAACCCTTTTTCTAACATGTGTGAGACTTCAAAAATGCTTTCCTCAGAGATCAAAATTTTAAACTTTAGATTGGGTTAAATACATTTTGTAATTCTTCCTGCAGCTGTTCAAGCTATAATGCTGTAAAATGAGAATTGCTTTTAGGGTGTATTTTTCAACAGAGCGGTTTTGAAAATGAAACCAAATCTTCATGTTCCACATGACATTGGAATTTAAAGTTATTTTTAGAGGCTCCACTTCAGTCACCATGTGGAACATTAAAAAACATATTAAAATATAGTAAGCTAAGAGTTAAGACAATTTTCTTCCAACATTTTGTTCAGGAAATAAAAAAGAGGAATACAAATTACATCTTGATATTACCTTTCATGGTTTTTCATAGTTATGCTACAACCAAAAAACTCATTTTCTTGTGTAAAATATTTCCTCTCTTTTAATTATAGCCAGATTTGCCGCCACGGCAGATAGGGCTTTTGTTAACTTGAAAATATGTTTGGTTTAACTAGGGGACGTGGGATCAAACCCTTCAAGGAAAGGTACATTTTCTCTGAAATGTGGTATCTAAATATAGCCTTGACTAAGTCTCTATAACATTGAGGTACTGGAAAATGTTCAGGTGTCCCTACTGGGACAGATTTGTTTTTGATTTTACAAAGTAGGACTGTAGGAAGTCACTGAAGCTGAATTGAAAAGAAGGGCTTTCAATTCATAGTAAAGTCCACATGAGAAATATGTGAACACTGGTGTGAGCAAGGGAAAAACTGTGTCCATTTTCCCTTTTGCCTGTGACTTGAAAGGCCTGTGCCCTTGGGTACTGCTGGGAAGTAGATCACCTTGGTTTCCTCCTATTCCACCCCTAGCAAATCACATGTGTACCATTCCTGGAGGGCCTGGCATGAGCTAACTGTCCACTAATCCCTGGTAAAGCATCTGTAAAGAAAGGTTACTTTCAGGAAAGGGAGGAATCAGGCTCAAGCTACACCTTAAGGATGGAATGGTTTAGGTTTTCATTTACAGTGAAGACTGTAAAGTGTCAGTTCCACAGTAATTCCAGAAGTCATTTTTTTAAGGTAAACAAATAATTTTACTAGGTAATTAAAACAATGTTATAATATGAAAATTGACAGATCAAGAGATTAGAATACAAAGTCCAGGTGTAGACTATGTTTTTTTATCATCACTTATGAGAAATATGATATTTTAAATCAATAGGAATATCATGGACAATTTAAGAAGTGATATTAAAAGCTACATATGAAATGTGTCATTATAGATTTAATTCTGTATATATTTACATGTATAAGTGAACAATAGACATGCTAAAAGAAAACATAGTTTTCTATTTTTTGAGTGGTGGGTATTATTTGAAGGAGAATATAAAACAAAATTCCTAAAGGAAAAAAAAATGACAATAAAATAGGCATGCAATTAACAAAACGCACCAAAACCTAAGTACAGACAACAAACTCCAAAAATATTTATAATGCATAAACCATATTTAAGGAATGTATAAAAATTGAGTTTCTGTAGTAGCAAATGGAGTCATTGTTTTGATAGGGTCATTTTTCTATTGTCATTTGTATGCTATATATATTTTTATTGAATTTATTGGGGTGACATTGGTTAACAAAACTATACAGGTTTCAGGTGTACAAATCAATGAAACATCATCTGAATGCCTTTGCACTCGTAGCCCAAAGTAAAGTCTCTTTTGGTCCCCATTTAACTCATTTTTGCTCACTTTCACCTCCCCAACTCTCTTTCCCTCTGGCTATCACCATACTTTCTGTTGCCCATGTCTGTGTGTCATGTGTATGTATGTGTGTGTTTATACATATGTGTGTGTGTGTGTGTATATCTTTGCTTAATCCTTTTACCTTTTTTTCATTCATCCTCCCAACCACACCCCATGATAGCTGTCGGTCTGTTCTGTGTATCTATGTTTCTGTTTCTATTCTGTTTGTTAAATTATTTTGTTCATTAGATTCCATATATAAGTGTGATCATATGGTATTTGCCTTTCTTTGGCTTATTTCACTTAGCATTATTACACTTTAGGTCTATTCATGCTGTTGCAAATGGTAAACTTTGTTTTTTTTTTTAATGCCATTGTGTAAATATACCACACTTCTTTTATCCATTCATCTTCTCATGGGCACTCGGGCTGTTTCCAGATCTTGGCTGCTGTAAATAATGCTACAGTGAACATAGGGGTGCATATATTCTTTTGAATTAGTGTTTTGGGTTTCTTTACATATATTCCAGAAGTGGAATTGCTAGGCCAAAAAGTAGTTCCAATTTTAATTTTTTGAGGAAGTGCCATGCTATTTTCCACAATGGCTGCACCAATCAGCATTCCCACCAACAGTGCATGAAGGTTTCCTTTTCTCTACATTCTCACCAGCACTTGTTTGTTGATATTGATCATAGCCATTCTGACAGGTGTGAGGTGGTATCTCACTGTGGTTTTAATTTGTGTTTCTCTGATGATTAGTGCCTTTGAGCTTCTTTTCAAATGTGTATTGGCCATCTTTATGTCTTCTTTGGAGAAGTGTCTATTCAGGTCCTTTGCCCATTTCCCTAATTGGGCTGTTTGTTTTGTTGGTGTTGAGTTGTATAAATTCTTTATATATTTTGGAAATTAACCTCTATTCAGATGTATCATTGATGGACATGTTTTCCCATTCAGTGAGTTGCCTTTTCATTTTGTTGATGGTTTCTTTTGCTATGCAAAAGCTTTTTAGTTTGATGTTTTAATTTATTATTCCTTTCTTGCCCTTGCATGAAGAGAGATATTGGCAGAAATATTGCTACAAGAGATGTCTGAGAGTTTACTGCCTATGTTTCTTTCTAGGATTTGTATGGTTCTTGACTGACATTTATGTCTTTTATCCATTTTGAGCTTATTCTTGTGTATGGTATAAATTAGTGGTCTAGTTTCATTTTTTGCATGTATCTGTCCAATTTTTCTAACACCATTTATTGAAGAGACTGTCTATACTCCATTATATGTTCTTGCCTCCTTTGTGAAATATTAATTGACCATAAAGGAGTGGGTTTATATCAGGGCTCCCTGTTTTGTTCCATTGATCTATATGCCTGTTCTTATGCCAGTACCATGCTGTTTTGATTATTATGGCCGTAGTGTAGTTTGATATCAGGTAGTGTGAATCCTCCAACTTTTTCTTCTTTCTTAATATTGCTGTTGTTATTCAGTGTCATTTATGGTTCTATATGAATTTTTGGAATATTCATTCTAGTTCTGTGATCTACGCCACTGGTATCTTGATAGGAATTGCATTGAATCTGTAGATTGCTGGGGTAGTGTGGACATTTTAATGATGTTCATTCCTCCTGTCCATGAACAATGGCATATGCTTTCACTTATTTATATCTTCTTCAATTTCTTTCTTTAGTGTCTTGTACTTTTAAGTGTACAGGTATTTTACATCCTTGGTTAAATTTATTCCTAGGTGTTTTATTCTTTTTGAGGCAATTATGAATGGGAATGTTTTCTTAGTTTCCATTTCTGATAGTTCATTATTCTTGTGTAAAAATGGAACTGATTTATGGATATTTATTTTGTATCCTACTAATTTACTGAAATTATCAGTTTTAGTAGGATTCTTTTTTGGTGGAATATTTAAGGTTCTTTATATACAGTATCATGTCTTTGGCAAATAATGACAGTTTTACACCTTTCTCTCCAATTTAGATGCTTTTTATTTCTTCTTGTCTGGTTGCTGTTGCTAAGACTTCCAGTGCTATGTTGAATAAGAATGATGAAAGCAGAAATCCCTGTATTGTTCCCAATCTTAAGGGAAATGCTTGTAGTTTTTGCCCATTGTGTATGATGCTGGCAGTCGGTTTGTCATATATGGCCTTTATTATGTTGAGATATGTTTCCTTTATTCTAACTTTGCTGAGGGTTTTTTTTAAATCATAGATAGGTGCTGGATTTTATTGAATGCCTTTTCCTTATCTATTGATATGATCATGTGGACTTCATTCTTCATTTTGTTTTTGTGGTGTATCACATTAATTGCTTGTGGATATTGTACGAAGCTTGCATCCCCAGAATAAATACCATTTGATGATGGTGTGTGATCGTTTTAATGTATTCCTGAATCTGGTTTTCTAATATTTTAATGAGGATTTTAGCATCTATGTTCATCAGGGATATTGGCCTATAATTTTTTTCTTTGTGAATGTCTTTATCTGGTTTTGGAGTTAGGGTAATTCTGGCCTCGTAAAATGAGCTTGGAAGTCTACCCTCCTCTTGTTTTTGTTTTTTGAATATTTTGAGAAGGATAAGGTATTAGTTATTTTTGTTAGTATATTTTATTGATTATACTATTACAGTTGTCCCAATTTTTTCTCCTTTGCCCTCCTCCATCCAGTACTCCCATTGTCTCCAGTAATCCCCCACCCCAACCCTTAATTCACATTCATGGTTTGTGCATATAAGTTCTTTGGCTTTTCCATTTCCTATACTATTCTTAACATCCCCCTGTCTATTTTGTACCTACCAGTTACTCTTCTTAATCCCTGCACATTTCCCCCCCTTATTCGCCCTCTTCCCCTCCCAGCCAATAACCCTCTAAACAATCTCCATATCTATGATTCTGTTCGTGTCCTGGTTTTTTTTAATATGTGAACTTTGCTTATTTAGTTATTTTGATTATATTTTATTGATTATGCTATTACAATTGCTCTGATTTTCTCCCCCTTGGTTCCCCTCCACCCAGCATCCCCACTGCCCCAGGCAATGCCCCCACCATTGTTCATGTCCACAGGTCATATGTATAAGTCCTTTGGCTACTCCATTTCCTATACTGTACTTTACAACCCCAAGACTGTTCGGCAAGTACCTATTTGTACTTCTAAGCCCATCAACTCTTCACCCATTCTCCCCCTTCAACCTTCCATCTGGCAACTTCTAGTAACTAACTTCTTTACTCTTGCTTTTAAGAGTCTCTCTTTTTCTTTAATCTTTGGCCCTTCAATAATATGTCCTGGAGTGGACCTCTCTGCATGCATCAAAATTTGTACTCTCTGCGCTTCCTGGACTTGCATGACAATCTCCTCCACCATATTGTGTCGTGGGGGTAATCGTACCGCTGATACCCGTGGGTGACCGCTACCCGATGCGTGTATGAATCTCATACCGAGGCACGTGGGGAAAGAGAGACCGGGGCCACATGGCTGATTCCTCCCATCTCAGGAAAAGCCCCGTGGCTTGCCCAGCCGGAGTTTTTATTAGGGGCATTAGCACACATTTACATTGGATTGATTATTCATGGGATTAAGCAGAACAAGGGTAAGATTACTCATTAGCAGGGCATCAGGATGTAAATTCAGGTCTGGTGGCAGACAGGACCAGGTTAATGTAATATGCAAGGCATAGCAAGCCAGAATTTTTTAAGATACATCTTTGCCAAATTCCTATTAGAGAGTTCCCATTCCACAGACATGATCCACACTTGCTCACACGGGAATCACACGGAGCTGTGCTCAAAATGTGTAAATTCCAGAACATGCATGTTGAAATCACTGCCACAATATTGGGGAAGTTTTCCTTCACCATTTTTTCAGATACATTTCCAACGTCTTGCTCTTTCACTTCTTCTGGCACCTCTATGAGGCGGAAGTCGGACCTCTTAAAGTTGTCTCAGAGGCCATCACCATCCTAAATTTTTGTATTCTTTTTTCCTCCTGCACTTTGTGGGTATTTTTTTTTAATTTTTTATTTCTTTATTTCAGAGAGATGGGAAGGAAGGGAGACAGAGAGGGAGAGAAACAGCAATGTGTGGTTGCCTCTCACATGGCCCTCACTGGGGACCTGGCCTGCAACCCAGGCATGTGCCCTGACTGGGAATCGAACCAGGACCGTCTGGTTCCCAGCCTGCGCTCAATCCACTGAGCTACACCAGCCAGGGCACTTTGTGGGTATTTTTGATTCCTTATGTTCCAAATGATTGATTTGATTCTAGGCTTAATCCATTCTACTGTTATTTCCCTGTAAATTGTTCTTTATTTCAATTAGTGTATCCTTCATTTATTTTTTCAAATTGATTAATGTATTTACGTTTTTATTTTTATTATTTTTATTTTTTATTGTTGTTCAAATACAGTTTTCTGCCCATTCCTCCACTCCTCCCCACCAACCCAGCCCTCACTACCTCCTTCCTCTGTTTCTATCACCCCTTGTTATTGTCCATGTGTACTTTATAGTTGTTCCTGTAAACCCTTCATCCCTTTCCCCTGAAATTCCTTCCCCTCTCCCCTCTGATCACTGTCAGCCTGTTCTCAATTTCAGTGTCTTTGGTTATATTTTGCTTGTTTGATTGTTTTGTTAATTTGGTTTCTGTTAAAGGTGAGATCATATGGTATTTGTCTTTCACTGCCTGGCTTATTTCACTTAGCATAATGATTTCCAGTTCCATCCATGCTGTCACAAAGGGTAGGAGCTCCGTCTTTCTTTCTGCTGCATAGAATTCCACTGTGTAAATGTACCATAGTATTTTTATCCATTCATTTACTGATGGGCACCTACGTTGCTTCCAGCACTTGGCTATTGTAAATTGTGCTGCTATGGACACTAGGGTGCATAGGTTCTTTTGGATTGGTGTTTCAGGGCTCTTAGGGTATAATCCCAGCTGTGGAATTGCTGGGTCAAAAGGCAGTTCCATTTTTAGTTTTCTGAGGAAATGCCATACTGTTTTCCACAGTGGCTTCATCAGTCTGCATTCCCACCAACAGTGCACGGGGTTCCCTTTTCTCCACATCCTCTCCAACACTTGTTTGTTGATTTGTTTATGATGGCCATTCTGATCGGTGTGAAGTGGTATCTCATTGTAGTTTTAATTTGCATCTCTCTGATGGCTAGTGATTCTGAGCATTTTTTCATATGTCTCTGGGCCCTCCGTATGCCCTCCTTGGAGAAGTGTCTGTTCAAGTCCTTTGCCCATTTTTTAATTGGGTTGCTTGTCTTCTTAGAGTGGAGTAATGTGAGTTCTTTATATGTTTTGGAGATCAAACCCTTCTCTGAGGTATCATTGGCAAATGTTTTTCCGTACATTTGGTTCTTTTTTCATTTTAATACTGTTTTCTTTAGCCATGCAGAAGCTTTTTATTTTCATGAGATCCCATTTGTTTATTCTTTTTCTTTATGCGCCTTGCTCTAGGGGACATATCAGTGAAAATACTGCTGTGTGAAATATCTGAGATTTTCCTGTTTATGTTCTCCTCTAGGACTTTAATGGTGTCATGACTTATATTTAAATGCTTTATCCATCTAGAATTTATTTTTGTATATGGTGTAAGTTGGTATTCGAGTTACATTTTTTTGCACGTAGCTAGCTCTCCGGGTCTACCAACACCATTTGTTGAACAGGATATTTTTATTCCATTTTATGCTGCTGTCCCCTTTGTCAAAGATTAATTGCCTGTAAAGAGTTGGGTTTATTTCTGGGCTCTCTTTTCTGCTCTATTGCTCTGTCTGTTTTTATGCCAGTACCACGCTGTTTTGATTACAGTGGTCTTGTAATACCAGGTATTTTGATCCTTCCTGCTTTGCTCTCCTTTCTCAAAATTGCAGCAGATATTTAGGGTCATTTATGGTTCCATCTAAATTTTTGAAGTGTTTGTTCTATATCTGTGAAATATGCCATTGATACTTTAATAGGTATTGAATTGAATCTATAAATTGCTTTGGGTAGTAAGACGTTCTGATGATGTTAATTCTTCCAATCCATGAGCATGGTATAGGTTTCCATGGTATAGGTTTGTTTGTGTCTTCCTTGATTTCTTTCTTCAGTGTTATGTAATTTTTGAGTGCAGGTCTTTTACCTCCTTGGTTAGATTTATTCCTAGGTATTTTATTTTTCTTGTTGCTATATCAAATGTGATTTTTTCCCTGATTTCTGTTTCTGAGATTTCATTGTTGGTATATAGAAATGCCTTTGATTTCTGAATATTGGCTTTGTATCCCACTGTTTTGCCAAATTCATTTATTAGGTCAAGTAATTTTTTTGTGGAGTCTGTAGGATTTTCTGTGTGTGCTCTCATGTCATCTGCAAACAATAACAGTTGTGTTTCCTCTTTTTGAATTTGGATGCCTTTCATTTCTTTTTCTTGTCTGATTGCTGTGGCTGGGACTTCTAATACTGTGTTGAATAGAAGTGGTGAATATGGACAGCCTTGTCTTGTTACTGATCTTAGTGGGGACATTTTCAGTTTTTGCCCATTGAGTATGCTATTGGCTGTAGGTCTCTCATATATGACTTTTATTATGTTGATGAATGCTCTGTCTTTTCCAACTTTGCTGAGTGTTTTTTTTTTATCATAAATGGCTGCTGTACCTTATTAAATGCTTTTTCTGCATCTGTTGATATGATCATGTGAGTGTTGTCTTTTTTGTTTATTTGATGTATTACATTTATTGATTTGTGAATATTGTACCATCCTTGCATCCCTTGGATGAATCCCACTTGGTCATGGTGTATGATCTTTTTACTGTATTGCTGGATGGGGTTTGCCAATATTGTTGAGGATTTTAGCATCTATGTTCATCAGTGATAGTGGCCTGAAGATTTCTTTCTTTGTTGCGTTTTTATCTGGTTTTGGATTAGGATGACTTTGGCTTCATAAAAAGAGTTTAGGAGTCTTCCATCTTCTTGGATTTTTCAAAATGGTCTGTGAAGGTTAGGAGTCAGCTGTCCCTCAAATGCTTTGTAGAATTCTCCTGTGAACCCATGCAGTCCAAGGGTTTTCTGTGTTGGGAGTTTTTTTTTAAATTACTGCTTCAATTTCATCAGCTATTATTGGTCTCTTCAGGCTTTATGCTTCTTCTCCATTCAGTTTTTGAAGATTATGTTTTTCTAGAAATTTGTCCCATTTCACCTAGGTTTTCAAATTTTTTAGCCTATAGTTATTCGTAGTAATTTCTTACAGTCCTTTGTATTACTGTGGTATCAGTTGTAATCTCTCCTCTTTCATTTCTGATTGTGTTTATTTGGGTCCTTTGTCTTTTTTTCTTGACTAGTCTGCTTAAAAGCTTGTCAATTTTGTTTATCTTTTCAAAGAACCAGTTCCTGGATTTATTGATCCTTAGAATTGTGCTTTTAGTATCTAAGTTGTTTAATTCTTCTCTGATCTTAATTATTTTCTTCCTTCTCCTTGTTCTGGGCTGTCTTTGTTGTTGTTCCTCGAGTTCTTGTAGGTGTAGGGTTAGGTTATTTATTTGAAATGTTTATCTTTTTTAGGTAGGCCTGTATTGCTATGAACTTCCCTCTCAGGACTGCCATTGCTGTGTCTCATAAGTTTTGGATTGTTGTGAGTTCATTTTCATTTGTTTCAAGAAACTTTTTTATTTCTTCCTTGACTCATTCTTGACCTATTCACTGTTTAATAGCATTCTATTAAATTTCCATGAGTTTTAGTGTTTTTGAGTTTCTTGCTTGCAGTTGGTTTCTAGTTTCAGTCCCTTGTGGTCATATGATTTCAATTTTCTTGAATCTGTTGAAGCTTGTTTTGTGTCCTGTCATGTGTTCTATCTTTGAAAAATATCCCACATGCATTTGAAAGGAATGTGCACTTTGTTTCTTTGGGATGAAAGGTTCCTTGTATATATCAGTTAAGTTCATTTGATCTATGACATTGTTCAGTGCTGCAGTATCTTTGTTGATATTTTGTTTGGAAGATGTATCCATTTTTGAAAGTGGTTTGTTAAAATATCCTACTATACATGTGTTGCTATCAATATCTTTCTTGAAGTCATCCAAGATTTTCCTTATTCATTTGGGTCCTCCTATGTTGGATGCATATATATTTATAATGTTTATGTCTTCGTGATGGATCCTTCACTTTAGTATTATGACATGACCTTCTGGGTCTATTTTTATGGCTGTTTTTTTGAAGTCTATTTTGTCTGATATGAGTATTGCTTCCCCGGCTTTTCCTCCCCCTGTTCATTTGCTTGGAATATTTGTTTCCAGCCCTTGACTTCCAGTCTGTGTAGGTCTTTTGTTCTGAGATGGGTTTCCTGCAGGCAGAGTATGTGTGGGTCATGATTTCTTATCCATTAAGCTATTCTATGTCTTGGAGCATTTAATCCATTTACTTTGAAGGTTATTATGGATAGGTACTTATTCATTGCCATTTCACTTCCCTCTTGGCTGTGTTCCTCTCTCTCATTTTTTTCTTTTCTTAAAGCAGACCCTTTAGCATCTCTTGCAGTGCTGGTTTGGAGGAGGTGTATTCTTTGAGCTTTCTTTTGTCTGGGAAACTCCTACTTCATCTTCCATTTTAATTGAGAGCCTTGCTGTATAGAGTGGTCTTGGTTTCAGGCCTTTGTTTTTCATTACTTGGAATATTCCTTGCTAATTGCTTCTGGCTTATAGCGTTTCCATTGAGAAGTCTGCTGCTAGTCTTACCAGGGCTCCTTTATATGTTACTTCCTGTTCACCCTTGCTGCCTTTAGCTTCTCTCTTTGTCTTAGAATTTTGCCATTTTAATTATGATGTGTCTTGAAGTGGGCCTGTTTGCGTTCCTCTTGATTGGGACTCTCTGTGTTTCCTGGATTTGTGTGACCTTTTCTTTCATCAAATTAGGGAATTTTTCCATCATTACTTTATCAAAGAGGTTTTGTATCTCTTGCTGTTTTTCTTCTCCTTCTGGTATCCCTATTATATGGATATTATTACGTATCTTGTTGTCCTGCAGTTCCCTTATCATGTCTTTATTCCTTCTGTGTCTTTTTTCCTTTTCTTGCTCTTTCTGGGCATTTTTTTCTACCTTGTTCTCCAGCTCGCTGATTTAATCCTCTGCTTCATCTAGCCTGCTTTTGATTCCTTCTGCAAATTCTTCAATTCAGAAATTGTATTCTTCATTCCTCTTAGCCCTTGTTCATAGTTTCTATTTTCTTTTTCATGTTATTATATTTTTCAGTGAGTTCATCATAGTTTCCCTGTAGTTTTTGGTAATTCTCTGTGAGCTTATTGAGCTTCCTGATAACTATTGCTTTGAACTCAATATCTGATAGCTGACTTGCCTCCTTGTCATTTAGCATTCTTTCTGAGGCTTCCTTCTTTCATTTCATTTCTGGTTTGTTTCTTTGTCTTCTCACTGTTTTTGAGACTCTTCTTGTTAGCCTCTGCTTCTTTAATTGATCTGTTTTGACTCCCTGGGTTTGTGGTGTGAACTTCTATGGTAGGAAACCTGCAAGATTCAGTGGTGCAATCTCCTTGATCTCCTGAACTTGCTGCTCTTGGCTGTCATTTATGTTGGCTCTCTGGATGTATTTGGGTTTTGTTTGTTGGGTCTTTCTTTGGTGGGTATTTCCCTCCAGCTGGCTAACTGAGGGCCACTCTTCCCACAATGTCTTTTATGGTGTTGTGCAGGTGCAGACAGGTTATATCGAAGCTGGTTTTTCTGTCTGTCTGAGGTTATGAGACTTCTCTCTTGCTATTGTTCAGTTGTTTTTTCTGAATAATTTCTCCACCATTTAGTTGTAATTCCAGATTGGTCCTGGGTGGAGGTTAGTGTGGCTTCCACTCACTCCTCCACCATCTCCCTTTATTATCTGTTGGTGGTTCCTTTTTTGGTGGGTTCTCTCTTCCTGCAGGTATATTGGTGTTCACAGCTCCCACTAACTCTTTTATATGATCATTTGGAGCGGGAAGGCAAAGTGGATTATCACAGCGGGAGTGTATTCTATGGGATTTAAAGTACCTACTTATGGAGAAGAGATAGGAGATCATTTGGATAAGTATAGTGTTAACCATGATATTTCACCCAACTAGCCACTTTTTAGAAAGGGTGGAAAAGAGATAAGACTCTTGTTATTGGGGGGAAGGATTGTGAGTTGAATCCAGAAAACAGTGAGTTTGTAGGAGGTCAGATTGTGAGATACAGTGAAATTAAAGGATTGAAAATAGGCATAGTATGTGAGAGAATAGAGTTCACCACAACAGTAATAAAGTTCTGGAGGACAGTGAAATGGGCTAACATCTGGGAGGGGTCCTGTGTGTTATTTACAAGTGTATGTAACAACAATTATTTACAGTAATACTGGAGCAACAATCATATGACAGTAACTATATGATTTGAATAAAAATAATAGGAAGTACACGACCTAGAGTAGTGTTCTATTGGAACACAAGTGAAGTAAAAGAAAGAAAATTAAAATACACTGTGAAAAAGAGAACAAGGAAAACCATGCTGGTCATTGATTTTAACCTTAATAAAAGTAGCAAGGAAACAGAACTACATGGAGAGCCTAAGGTTCAACAAGAGGAGAAATAACATTGCTCTGACCCTTTGTCTTTCCAGCTTCTCCAGGGAGTAGGTGGGGTGAGCCCTGAGAAAGATCAAAAGCAGCCTTGGATCAGAGGACAGAGTGATGAGTACAGTGGACACCAAATGGGTTACAAATCACTTCTAGTACTTTTAAGTTGCTTATGCCTTTACTTCTCTCCTACCATTCTTAACTCTACTTGCCTCTTTTCTCTTTCCCTTAACCTTTTATTTTCCATTCAGTCTCTCTGTTATCCACTTTCTTTGAGCCCAAAAGCAAAGAAGAAGTTTATTATGGTATCAACGAATTTTCAAAGGACACTTGCATATCCCCTGTTAGCTTTATGAAATTTTATCTTTTACAAACACAACAGCTTAAATTCAGCATTCTGACCACAATTCATAGGGTAGGGTTTGTAAATGTCTTCTTGCTTGCTGTCAGCCAAGTTTTGGTTGAACCAATTTTCTCAAATCCTTCATCCTGCCTTGTTAAATTCTACAGCACAAGACAGCAGTATACAATATCTTAATCAATACATAGACATAAAAATAAATGAAGAAAACAAGGAGCACATCTTAACAGTTCCTAAAAAGCTTACTTATAGATTAATCTACTCTAATTTTTGTGAGACTTTTGTTTGTTCCTATTACAAATATTTATAAAGTACTCACTCTGAACAAAGGGTTTTGCTGGAATTTGTGGATGATGCAGAAATAAATAGAACAAAGTCCCTGATTTCAAGAAGTTTCCGGTTTAGTGGGAGAGAGACTTAGAACTTTGAAATAAAATAAAATGGGATAAGTGCTGGATGCGATCAGGTTCAAAGTGTTAGGGAAGTATTTGGGGGAAAAGCGATTAATTATGACTGGGGATACTCTTAGACAAGGCAACAGAGTTTGTACTGGAGTTCAAAAATGGAGAGTATGTCAACTAGCAGATGTTCTTTGAAGGACATCGTCAGGATACTTGAGTAGTAGTGTTGAGGCAGAGCACAGCAAGGTATGTTCTGGGAGAACACCAACTGTAGGGTGTGGTTAAAGGGAAGTGGAGTGGAAAATAAGGTTGAAAAGAAGTTTAGAGATCTCAAAATGAAGGACTTTTCTTTGAATTGTAGATTGAAGTGTTTGGACTTCATTCTGTATTTAATGGAGACTCATCAGAGTTTTTCATTGGAATACCAGAAGTTTAGTTAGGAGGCTGTTGAGATTGGCCAGGACTTAGGAAATAAAATCTGACATAGGAAAGGAGCATAGGATGTGGAGGATAAGTAAATTTGAGACACAGGCAGAAGTGGAATCAAAAGAAGATGGCAGCTGATAGGATATTGAAGATGAGGGAAAACCTGGAGGAACTGGAATCTTGGTAATGCCATGAAAAAGGCAGAAGCCGCTGAAGAGGTTTTTCCAGGAAGAAAGGACGTGGTAAAGAGCAGAGTGAAAGTTCTATTTTGGTCTTGTGGTGTTTTTGAAACATTGATATTTGGAAGTCCAGCAGGTAGTGAAAATGCATGTTCGGAGTGTGGTAGAGCAGTCAGGGCTAGTGTTCTTGAACTCAGAGATGAACATTATTAAGTAAGGAATAGATTGTGTTTATCTTTGGGTTGAGCTTTTTAATATCATAAATCAGTGTCTGGCTCCACCTGTCACTGCATCCTTCCTGGCTCCCCTATCCTCATATTTCCTGGAAGGCTGCCTGCACCAGGGATCCCACCATCCCCTAGGAAAGATCCAGCACCAGCCTGAGAGGGGAGGCAATAGCAGTTAAGGGAGTAGGGGAAGGAAGAGACAGAAGCTAGTGCAGGTGTGTGTGGATGAGAGAGAGAGAGAGTGTGTGTGTGTGTACCTAGTTACATGTGTAAATACAGCTGAAATGTTAGGTTTTCAGTCCCTGGCTCAGAATAGGAGAGGAGATGTGGCAAGGAGAAGTACATGGCTTCTCCCTGGTGCCCCAGCATCATGCTGTCTTATGGGGCCATCCCTGGATTGAAAGTGGAGTTACACATCCAGTCTGTGGGAACCCTGGGTCTATCTCCTTTGAAAGTGCTGGGGGAAGGGTGGGAAATAAGAAGTAGAAGAACTTGACACCTGGCCATGGCTCATGGTGGCCTCTGCTTGTGCTCTGGCCTGAGGGCATGAGAGCCCACAGCAGGGTGGCTTCATGTAGCCCCTGAAGGTCCCCATCTTGTGTCTTCCCCATGGGTCAGTCCACACACAGTGAATGGAGTTGTTCTGGCTGCTCTTGGAAACCACTGAAAGATGAGTGAGCTCCCCTGAGTTTCCATCCCCATCATGCTGGATTGTCCATGCAGTGGCACAAGGACAGGGTTGGTGGGTACCAGGTGGCCGGCTGCTTCTTCTGAGCTCATGTTCTGCTCTCAAGTGGTGGAGGCTGGAAGCCATACTGAAACTGCCACTTGGAACACAGCCCCATTGGAACAGCCCAGAAAACTTGTAACCTGCCAGCAAATGGACTTCTGGTCTGTGATTAGGCTTGTTTGGGCAGAAAATGCAGCACAAAGGCTCTGGGCCTCTCTCAGCAGAGAAGTGGCCTAATGGGGGGATCTTCCCCTTTAGCCTGTCCCTTGATGTTATTGTAAAAAATCCTCATGGTTTGGAGCAGAAAGTGTACCGAGAAGTCTTCCCATTGAACTGCGAGGAGAGCAGTGACTTTCTTGAAGCCTTGCAGTTTGTTAGAACTCCAGGTAGGGAGTGATCCAAGATGGCAGAAGAGTAAGTGGAAGCTACACTAACCTTCTCCCAGAGCCAGTCTGGAATTACAACTCATAGAGAAAATCATCCTGAATAACCAACTGAACACTAGCTGGAGAGAAGCCTTGTAATGAAAGACAGGCAGAAGAAGCAACTTTATCACAGCGTGACTGGTAGTGAGTGTGGAGGAGGCACAAGAGGGCTGGCCAGGCTCCCCTGGGGGACAGTTGAAGTTCAGGAGTGATAGTTCAGTGGATGGCAGGGAGGGAGGTGGTTCCCCTGAGAAATAGGAGGTCTAAACTCCAAGCTAGGCTCCACAGCCTACAGTACCTGAGACAGAAAAGAAATCAGTTAACATCCAGCTGGGAAAGCAGCAGGGTTTCAGTCTGCCAGGGAGAGAGGGCTAGAGATGCAAAGGGGCTCTTATAGAGCCAATGTACAAAATTTCATCTGCAGCCACTTACCCTGGGCTCTGGCAGAGGGAGGGCAGAGTGGACTAGGGACACTTGAAGAGAGCCTGGGATTGGTAGCTCTGGGGACAGAACTAAAGGAACAGATGCCAGGATACCTATGCTGAGTCATTCCCCATACTGCAGAAGCCATCTTTCCCAGGCAGAGCACTCCTCTCCTAATGGAATTAGCCTGAGGGGAAGCAATAACTTGGCCTGCAGGAATTACTCTGCCCCAATCTGTGGAGCTAGAGATGGGCTGCTGATTACAACTTGATTAGTTTAACAAACCAATCATCTTAACAACTGATTAGCTTAACAGACTAAGGCATAAAATACAAAGAAGCAGCCAAAATGGTAAGACAGACAGACCCCAAATGAAAGAATAGTATTCTCTAGAAAAAGATGAAATGGAGGCAAGAAATTTATCAGAGAGTTTAGAGTAATGATTATAAGGTACTCAATAGCATGAAAAAGGACATAGGAACCATAAAAAAGGACCAGTCAGAAATAAAGAATGCAATATCAAAATAAATAATACACTGAAAGAAATAAACAGGTTAGATGAAGCAGAGGATCAAATGAATTAAAAAAATGAGGAGAGCTTAAGAAATATATTGGATAACAGAGAGTAACAACATCTGCATTATGGGAATGCCGGAAGGAGAAGAGACCAAACAAGGGATTGAGAACCTATTTGAAGATATAATAACTGAAACTTCCCTAATCAGGTGAAGGGAAAAGACCCACATTCCAGGAAGCTCAGAGAATCCCAAACAAGTTGGACCCAAAGACCCTACACTGAGACACATTGTAATTAAAATGATAAGGTTTAAAGACAAGGAGAGAATGCTAACAGTTGCAAGAGAAAGCAGGTAGTTACCTACAATGGAGCACCAATGAGACTATTATCTGATTACTCATCAGAAACATTTCAGGCCATTATTCATCATTCACATTCCAGTGGAATGAGATATTCAAGGTGATGAAAATCAAGGACCTAAAACCAAGGCTACTTTACTCAGCAAGGTTGTCATTTAAAATCAAAGGAGAAGTAAGGAGCTTCCCAGACAAGAAAAAGCTAACGGAGTTTGTTAACACCAAACCAGTTCTGCAGCAAATGTTAAAAGGCTTGCTTTAAGAGGAAGAAGAAGAATCTTGGGTAATGTAATTATGATGTGTCTTGGTGTGTTCCTCTTTGGGTCCAACTTCTTTGGGACTCTCTGAGCTTCCTGGACTTCCTGAAAGTCTATTTCCTTCACCAGCTTCGGGAAAGTCTCCATCATTGTGTGTTCAAATAAGTTTTCAATCCCTTGGTTGTCATCTTCTTGTAGTAGCCCTATGATCCATATGTTGGGCTTTTTACAGATGTCCTGGAGGTTTCTGAGCCCCTCCTCCGTTTTTTGAATTCTCGTTTCTTCATTCTTTTCTGGTTGGATGTTTTTTTCTTTCTTCTGGTCCACTCTGTTGATTTGAGTCCCAGTTTCCTTCTTATCCCTATTGGTTCCCTGCAGATCTCTCCTCATTTGTTCAAGTAATTGCGATAATTTTTCGTTGAATTCTGTGAGCATCCTCATTACCAGTGTTTTAAACTTTGCATCTAATAGGTTGTCTAACTCTTGGTCAGTTAGTTCTGGAGCTTTGATCTGTTCCTTTCTTTGGGCCATTTCCCCCCCTCGGTGCACCTGTTAGATTAAAAATAAGGAAAAAATCCTAGAAGCAGCAAGAGAAAAGGAGACAGTTACCTACAAAGGAATTCCCATAAGACTGTTAGCTGATTTCTCAAAAGAGACCTTGCAGGCAAGAAGGGGCTGGAGAGAAGTATTCCAAGGTTATGAAAGGCAAGGACCTACATCCAAAAATACTCTATCCAACAAAGTTATCATTTAGAATGGAAGGGCAGATAAAGTGCTTCTAGATAGGGTCAAGTTGAAGAAGTTCATCATCACCCAGCCTTTATTGTATGAAATGTTAAAGGGATTTATATAAGGTATGGAGGAATATCAACAGCGGAGGGGTAGGGGGAGAGGGTGGGAATGGGGCACAGAATAAGCAGCATAAATGGGTGGTAGAAAACAGACAGGGGGAGGGTAAGAATAGTATAGGAAGTGCAGAAGCAGAAGGACTTATATGTATGGCCTATGGACAAAACTAAAGGGTAGGGAAGGGGGGTAAGGGGGTGGGAGGAAAGAAGGGGGGGAAGAGTGGGACAACTGTAATGGCACAATCAATAAAATATAGTTAAAAAAAAGAGGAAGAAGAAGAAAAAGAGAAAGAAAAAAAAACAACCCCAAAGAAACCAAAGAAAAAATTGAACAAATGATTCTACATCAAACTAAAAAGTTTTTGCACAGAAGAGGAAATCTGCAACAAAATAAAAAGACAACCCACAGAATGGGAGAACTTATTCAGTGATACATCTGGCAAGAGGTTAATATCCAACATTTATAATGTACTTACAAAAATCAACACCAAAAATCCAAACAACCCAATGAAAAAAATGGGCAAAGGACCTGAATAGATAGTTCTCCAAGGATTACATACAATTGGTCAATAGACATATGAAAATATGCTCAATGTCACTAAGCATCAGAGAAATGGAAATTAAACCCACAATGTGATACCATCTCATACCTGTGAGAATGGCTGTCATCAATAAATCAACAAAGAAGTGCTGGCAAGGATGTGGAGAAAGGGGAACCCTTTTGCACTGTTGCTGGAATGAAGATTGGAGCAGCCAATGTGGAAAGCAGTATGGAGATACCTCAAAAAATTAAAAATGGATCTGCCTTTTGATCCAATGATTCCACTTCTGGGAATATATCTGAAGGAGTTCAAGGCAGTATTTTGAAAGAACATAAGCACTCTTATGTTCATTGCGGTGTTATTTACAATCACCAATACATGGGAGCAGCCCAACTGACCATCAGTAGTTGGTTGGATGAAATAACTTTGGGACTTTTACACAATGGAATACTACACAGCCCTAAAAGTGAACAAAATTTTACCCTTTGCGACAGTATGGATGGACCTGGAAAACATTATGCGAAGTGAAATAAGCCAGTTAGAGAAAGACAAATACCATGTGATTTTACTCATATGTGGAATTTTTTGAACAAACTGAATTAACAAGAAACATGGGTACAGACTCACAAATGGAGAGCAGGATGACAACTAGTGAGGGGGGAAGTTAGGGGGTTGAGCAAAAAAGAAAACGGACTCCTGGACATGGACTAGAGTTTGGTGATTGCTGGAGGCAGGGGAGTATAAGGGGACTAAATGACAACGGAAAAAAGAAAGAAAGATAAAAAAACAAACAACTTTAGGTAGGCCTCCAGACCCCAGTAGAGACTCATTTCCACTAGGCTGGACTTCTTTTAACATTAACAATTGTGTCAATTGCCATTTAATGTAAATGTGTCACAGTTCCTCAACTCTTATGTCCTTTGACCCTCACCATTCCTCAGTACCCTGCAGCATCTGTGGGAGCTCTTGTGCATCTTTTATGGCTGGAAACAGGTCTGCTTCTATGATTCAGAGCTGTCATTTTTTACCACAGTCCTAACTCTCATGACCTTACCTCCTAGTCTTGAAGTCCCAGACTCCTTGGATCTGACTCCTTATCTAGCCTAGACTACTCAACTATGTCTCTTTGCCATCCTACCTGCTGGTCAGTTCCCAAACCAGGCTTGTTGTTACCTGTCCCACCCCCATCTCCACCCCCCACTTAACTAAGGAGTAGAGTTTAGAGAGAAAGATGATTGGCTCTTTCTATACTATACATATACTGTATTATCCACACTTAAATTTGCCACATTGGGGAAACTCTTATAAACAAGAGTTTATAATGCTCTAGCTAGCATTTACTAAACATAACTGTGTCTAAAGAGGAAAACATATAAAATAGAAAACAATAATGGGATAATTAAAGACTTATGGATTCTGGGGGAAGGAAGTGTCTATCCCCCTCAGGGCCTAACTTAATTAGTGTTGAATGCAAGAAGTCTTGTTATCAAGGGACTTGATATTTTATAATGGGTCATTGAAATGTTGTAGAATATATTTATATAAAATTACTATGATCTTAATATCTGGATGCAGCAGTCAGAATAGAGAACTGTGAGGGCAGGCAATAAACTGGAAAATAATTTGCTTGCTATGCTTAAATCCTTCTAATCCAGCAATTTTCAACTGGTGTGCTGTAGCACACTGATACGCCACAAGAATTTTTAAAGCATGTAATACCTGATTGTTTAGTCAGGGGAACTAACCTCTTTGCCCACAGATTGTTAAATTAAAAAAAGACAACAGCTGCCCTGGCTGAGTGGCTCAGGTGGTTAGAATGTCCTCCCATGCACAAAAAGGTTGAGAGTTTGGACCTTGTTGGGGGGTGGCCCAGTGTTTCTCTAGCACATCGTCTCTCTCTCTCTCAAATCAATAAACATCCTTGGGTGAGGATTAAAAAAAAAGACAACAGCCAACACAACAATAGCCATCCAGTGTGAACGAATCAAAATTATACCAATTTTTTTTGTGTGTGTCAGATTGACAAGAAATTTAGTACATTTTTTGGTGTGCAGCCAAATTTTAATAATTAATTTATGTGTGCCACAAAATGAAAAGGGTTGAAAATTGCTGTTCTAATCAATTAGGAGGGATTTCTAGTTTTAGTTGAAGATGTATTTCTCCACAGTAGTAAGTGCCCAAGAAAAGCAGAGGTTTTCTCAGGAGGCCTTAAACTTCCCACCCAAGAAGTGTTCAAGAAAATGGTGATGGTAAGACTGCATGAGCTCTTGATACTCCCTGCAGGATGGAGTTAAAGACTGTGTCGGTCACTACATTATTAGAGGCTAGTTGTTGCCCCCTCATTCCAAGGTTATTACTTTTGTTGATTCTTTCAGAATCAAAAGTTGAAAAGATTACAGGAGATTGTAAATAACTGTGAATTAGGAAAGATTACTGCCTTTCATCTTTCCTAATGATTCTTATTATCTAACCTTTAACATTTTCAATTCCTGAGTGTGGGGAGTAAGAATGGAAACATGTCTTCATGGATGTTTTGTTTTGTTTGAATTTCTATTTTTAAAAATATATTTTATTGATTATGCTATTACAGTTGACCCATTTCTCCCCTTTCTTCCCCTCCACCCCACCCCATTCCCCGCCCTTTAGTTTTTGTCCATAGGTCATACACATAAGTTCTTTTTACTTTTAAGTTCTTTTTGCGCCTGTTACTTTAAGGGGTGGAGCCTTAGGTGTTCACCAGGGCGGGGTAACCCACTTCGTTGTGTTGTGACACTGTCTGTGGGGGCTGGGTCTGAGAGAACTATGGCACTTGCTCTGTTCTCCGCCCTTCCCCAGCTACCCACAAGCAAGTTGGGCCCTTCTTTGCTGGCTCTGGGGTGAGTGGATGGGCCTGCACAGTTCCAGGTCCCTGTAGGTCTCCCCAACAAACTCTCCTGTGAGGTCGGGGGTTCCTCCCACTGCCACCTCAACCCCCACAGGTATTTTCAATTAGCGGTTTGAGGCTTTATTTCCCTGTGTTGATGGGCTGCTTGGTCTGTTCCGCTCCCCAGCTTTTCCTCCTGGTTTATCTGCGCGAGAAGGAGGGACTTCCCAGTCCAGCAGTCTCAGCCCCGGTTTTGCCGAGTGTGCCTGCTGCTTTTTGGCCAGGCGTGTCCACCACGGGCCTCTCTGGGTGGCTGGAGCGTTGCCGGTACTGCTCCTCAAACCGCGTCTTGCCAAGTGTTCTCCTCCCGGCTCCGCCCCACTTACCAGTCTGTATGAATGTGTCTTCTTTAACTCCTTGGTTGTCGGACTTCCACTCAGTTCAGTTTTCTGTCAGATCTGGCTGTTTTTGTTTTTTAAATTGTTGTTTTTCCTCTTTTGGTTGTGCAAGGAGGCACAGTGTGTCTACTACCTACACCTGCATCTTGGCTGGAAGTCAAGAAGTTTTTTGATTTCTTCCCTAATCTCGTCCTTGACCCATCTGTTGTTGTTGTTTTTTTAATACATATATTTTATTGATTATGCTATTACAGTTGTCACATTCCCCCCCCTTCTTCCCCTCCAACTCTTACCACCCCTTTACTCACCCTTTAGTTTTGTCCATAGGTCATACACATAAGTTCTTTTCTTCTGCATTTCCTGTACTATTCTTAACCTCCCCCTCCGTTTTCTACTTCCCATTTATGCTACTTATTCTGTGCCCCTTTCCCCCCTTCTGCCCCTACCACTCCCCTGTTGATATTCCTCCATACCTTATATAACTCCCTTTAACATTTCATACAATAAAGGCTGGGTGGTGATGAACTTCTTGAACTTGACCTTATCTGAGAAGCACTTTATCTGCCCTTCCATTCTAAATGATAGCTTTGCTGGATAGAGTATTCTTGGATGTAGGTCCTTGCCTTTCGTGACTTGGAATACTTCTCTCCAGCCCCTTCTTGCCTGCAAGGTCTCTTGAGAAATCAGCTGACAGTCTTATGGGAATTCCTTTGTAGGTAACTGTCACCTTTTCTCTTGCTGCTTCTAAGATTCTCTCCTTCTTTTTAGTCTTGGGTAATGTAATTATGATGTGCCTTGGTGTGTTCCTCTTTGGGTCCAACTTCTTTGGGACTCTCTGAGCTTCCTGGACTTCCTGGAAGTCTGTTTCCTTTGCCAGATTGGGGAAGTGCTTCTCCATTATTTGTTCAAGTAAGTTCTCAATCCCTTGGTCTTCTTCTTCTCCTTCTTGCACCCCTATGATTTGGATGTTGGGACATTTAAAGATGTCCTGGAGGTTCCTAAGCCCCTCCTCATTTTTTAAAAATTCTTGTTTCTTCATTCTTTTCTGGTTAAATGTTTTTTTCTTCCTTCTGGTTCACACCATTGATTTGAGTCCCAGTTTTTCCTTCCCCTCACTATTGGTTCCCTGTACATTCCCCCTTATTTCACTTAGTGTAGTCTTCATTTTTTCATCTAATTTGTGACCAAATTCAATGAATCCTGTGAGCATCCTGATTACCAATGTTTTGTACTGTGCATCTGATAGGTTGGCTATCTCTTTGTGGCTTAGTTGTATTTTTTCTGGAGTTTTGATCTGTTCTTTCATTTGGAGCATTTTTTTTTTCTTGGAGCACCTGTTACATTAAGGGGTGGAGCCTTAGTTGTTCACCAGGGCAGTGCAACCCACATGCCTGCATTGTGATGCTGCCTGTGGAGAATGGGCCTGAGAGGGAACAGTGGCGCTTGCTCTACTCTCTGCTGGGTTTCAGTCACTTCCCCTGCTACCCACAAGCAGTTTGGGCCCTTCTGTGCTGATTCTCAGTTGGGTGGGCCTGTGTACATTCTAGGACCCTGTGGGTCTCTCCGACGAACTCCCCTGTGTGGCTAGGAGTTCCTCTGGTTGCCTCCTCAGCTCCCACAGGTATTTTCAATCAGTGGTTTGAGGCTTTATTTCCCTGCCTGGATCCCTGGGCTGCACAGTCTGTTTTTCTCCCTAACTGTTCCTTTATCCACATGGGAATGTGGGACCGCCTGCGCCACCAGCCTCAGTCCCACTGGGTCCTGGTCCGCCAGTCTCGGGTCTCGCTGGGCAGCTGCAGTGTTGCCCTCCCCACTCCACAAACCACTGCCTTGCCCCGAGCCCTCTCTGCCCAGATCCGCCCTGTTTACCGGTATGGATGAACATATCTTCTTTAACTCCTTGGTTGTCAGACTTCCATACAGTTCAATTTTCTGTCAGTTCTGATTGTTTTTTTATTTTTAAATTGTTGTTGTCTTTCTTTTGGTTGTGTGAGGAGGCACAGTGTGTTTACCTACGCCTCCATCTTGGCTGGAAGTCTCTAGAATGGACACTTTAAAGATATTAATTCTTCCATTCCTTCAACATGGTACATGCTTCCACTTATTTATGTCTTCTTTAATTTCTTTCATCAGTGTTACATAGTTTTCTGAGTAC
The DNA here is from genome assembly GCA_004026765.1 of Micronycteris hirsuta. Taxonomy (NCBI): domain Eukaryota; kingdom Metazoa; phylum Chordata; class Mammalia; order Chiroptera; family Phyllostomidae; genus Micronycteris; species Micronycteris hirsuta. The sequence goes on along the minus strand of PVJI01012761.1, from coordinate 25,742 downwards.
AGGTTTTTTACCTTCATGGTTAGGTTTATTCCTAGGAAGGTTATTTTTATTGTTGCTATAATAAATGGAATTTTTTCCCCTGATTTCTGTTTCTTATATTTCATTCTTGATGTACAAACATTTTCTGAATATTGACTTTGTATCCCAAATTCACTTATTAGGTCAAGTAGATTTTTGGTGGAGTCTATAGGACTTTCTATGTACACCAACATGTCATCTACAAACAATGACAGTTTTACTTCCTCCTTTCCAATTTGGATCCCTTTTATTTCTTTTTCTTGTCTGAATGCTGTGGCAGAACTTCCAATATTAAGTTGAATAGAAATGGTGAGAGTGGGCACCCTTGTCTTATTTCTTGTCTTAATGGAAAACCTTTTATGTTTTGCCAATTGAGTGTAATGTTGGCTGTAGGCCTCTCTTATATGGTCTTTATTATATGGATGTATACTTCCTCTACTCCCATTTTTCCGATTGTTTTCATCATAAATGGATGCTGTACTTTATTAAGTGCTTTTTCAACATCTATTGATACGATCATGTGATTTTTGTCTTTCCTTTTGTTTATGTGATGTATTACATTTATTGATTTGTGAATATTGCACCATCCTTGCCTCCCTGGGTTGAATCCTACTTGATCGTGGTATATGATCTTTTTAGTGTACTGCTGTATGCAGTTTGCCAATATTTTGTTGAGGATTTTAGCGTCTATGTTCATCCGTGTTACTGGCTTGTAGTTTTCTTTCTTTTGTTGTACTTATCTGGTTGTGGGATTAGGATGATGCTGGCTTCATATAAAGAGTTTGGGAGTCTTCCGTCTTCTCAGATTTTTTTGGAATAGTTTGAGAAGGAAAGGGGTTAGCTCTTCCTTAAATGTTTTATTAAATTTACCATGTTTTATAAATTGTATAAAAACCATCCGGTCCAGGACTTTTGTGTGCTGGGAGTTTTTTGATTAATGCTTCAATTTCACTAGCTATTATCAATCTGTTCAGGCTTTCTGCTTTTTCTTGATTCAGTATTGGAAGAATACATTTTTCTAGAAATTTTTCCATTGCTCCAAGGTTTTCAAATTTATTGGTATATAGTTGTTCATAGTATTTTCTTACAATCCTTTTTATTTCTGTGGTATCAGTTGTAGTCTCTTCTATTTCAGTTCTGATTTTGTTTATCTGAGCCCTCTCTCTGTTTTTCCTGATGAGTATGGTTAAAGGCTTGTTGATTTTTGTTTATCTTTTCAAAGAACCAGCTCCTGGATTTATTGATCCTTTCAATTGTTCTTTTAGTCTAGTCATTTAATTCTGCTATAATTTTGGTTATTTCCTTCCTCTGATTGCTTTGTTTGTTGTTGTTTCTCCAGTTCTTATATATTTAGGGTTACGTTGTTTATTTAAAATGCCTCTATCTTTTTTAGGTAGGCCTGAATCGCTATGATCTTCTATCTGAGGACTGCCTTTCCTCTGTCCCATAGATTTTGGTGTGTTGTGTGTTCATTTTCACTTCTTTCCAGAAACTTTTTGATTTCTTTCTTGATATCATTATTAACTCACTCATTGTTTAATAGCGTGCTCTTCAATCTGCATGAATTTGAATGTTTTTGAGGTTTTTCTTTGATTTCGATTTCTAGTTTCAGGTCCTTGTGGTTTGAGAAAATGCTTGATATGATTTCAGTTTTCTTGTATTTAATGAGACTTGTTTTATGTCTTATCATGTGATCTATCTTTGAAAATGTTCTGTGTACATGTGAAAAGAATGTGTATTTTTCTCCTTTGGGATGTAAGGTTCTATTTATATTTCAGTTAAGTTTATTTTATGTAGGGCATTGTTCAGTGTCACAATATCCTTGTTAATATTTTGTTTGGAAGATCTATGCATTGGTGACAGTGGTGTGTTAAAAACCCCTAGTATAAGTATGTTGCTGTCTATATCTTTCTTGAGGTCCTCCAAGATTTTCCTTATTCATTTGGGTACTCCTTGTTGGGTGCATATATGTTTATAGTGGTTATATCTTTATGGATTTTTCTGTTAAATATTATAAAGTGTCCTTCAGTGTCTCTTTTTATGGCCTTTTTTTCAAATCTATTTTGTCTGATATCAGTATTGCTTCCCCAGCTTTTTTTCCCTGCCCATTTGCTTCTAATATTTTTTCCAACCCTTCACTATCAGTCTGTGTAGGCATTTTGTTCTGAGGTGGGTCTCTTGTATATAGCATATGTGTGGGTCATGTTTTCTCATCTATTCAGCTACCCTATGTCTTTTGATTGGAACATTTAATCCATTTACATTTAAGGTTTTTATTGATAGGTACTTTTTCATTTTCCCCTCTTTGTCCCTGTGTTCCTCTCTCTCACTCTTTTATTTCATCTTAAAGCAGTCCCATTAATATCTCTTGCAGTGCTGGTTTGGTGGAGGTATTTTCTTTCAGCCTTCTTTTGTCTGGGAAGCTCCTTATTTGGCCTTCATTTTAATTGAGAGCTTTGCTGGGTGGAGTAGTGTCAGTTGAAGGCCTTTGTTTTTCATTACTTGGAATATTTCTTGCCATTCCTTTCTGGCTTGTAATGTTTCTGTTGAGAAAACAGCTGATAGCCTTATTGGGCCTCCCTTGTATGTTAGTTCCTGTTTTTCCCTTGCTGCCTTTAAGATTCTTCTCTGTCTTTAATATTTGGCATTTCAATTTTGATATGTCTTGGAGTTGGCCTCTTTGGGTTCATTTTGATTGCATAGGGACCATCTGTGCTTCCTGAACTTGCATAGTTTTTCCCCTCTTCAAGTTAGGGAAGTTTTCTGTCATTATTTTTTCACGCAGAGTTTCTATCCCTTTTTCCTTTTCTTCTCCTTCTGGTATTCCTATCATTCAAATGTTGTTGCATTTCATGTTGTCTTGAAGTTCCTTCCCTTAAGCTATGTTCATATTTTTTTGTCTTTTTTTTTGTGCCACTGCTCTCTTGGTTATTTTTTTCTACCTTGTCCTCCAGCTCGCTGATTTGATCTTCTGCTTCATCCAGCCTGCTTGTAATTCCTTCTAGTGTATTTTTTTTTAATTTCAGATATTCTTCATTTTTTCCTGGTTCTTGTTTATAGTTGTTTCATTTTTCTTGCTGTTGTAGTTTCCACTTAGTTCCCTGTAGTTGTTAGTGTGTTTCTTGAACATCCTTATAACCATTCTTTTGAATCTATGGCTGATAGTTTGCTTGCCTCCATTTCATTTAGCTCTTTTACTGGAGAATCTTCCATTCCTTTTGATTGTGAGTTCTTTCTTTGCCTCCCCATTTTAGGTGAATTTTTGTTTGTTTGTTTCTGTGATTCTTCTCTACTTTGCCTGCTGTCTTTGTAGGGTGATCTCTGTGTTAGGGGTTCTGTGGGTTGCAGAGATGTGATCTCTTTGATCTCCTTGTCTGGATGCTCTAGGAATGCCTTTTCTTCTGTTTGTGTGGGATCTCTTGTTGTACTTGGGCTTTACCTGTTCGTTGCACTTTTGTTGGTGGGTTCTCCTGCCTGGAAGGTTTAGTGGTAGTCACAGCTCCCACCTTGTCTTGTATGCTGTTTTACAGGTATTGGTTAACACATTAAGCATGGCATCAGTCCCTGGGGACTGACAGTGAACTTTCCGTTCAGGAGGCGTCAATCCCCAGGGACTGACAGTGGACTTTTCGTTTGGGCGACATCAGTGCATGGGACCAGCAGTATCAAGGTTAAAAAATAAACGTTATTTTAATGAAGTTTTGCATTGGCTGCACCATTGTGCACCTGTTTATACTCTAACTCAACACCCTTTGAGTGGTTGCTGGCCTGCCTGAATGAAAATCCCAGCAAAATCGGCTCTGCACTTAACGTGTTAACAAAGCAGTGTTACCAGACAACCAATCCAACACCAGCAAATAGAACTCCCCTATCACATGAGCAATCCCTATTACAATTGACCTAATATTCATAAAGGTGAAGAGAGATCGTGGATATTATAAGATGTGACAAAGGGGATATTATAAGATGAGATGACTAAAAGAGGGAAAAATGTGTGGTAAGAGGGAGGAGAATTGATAAGAGTTGGGATAGAACTGGGCGAAGAAAGGGACAGAAAAAAATTTACAATGTAAGTAAAACATGAAAGGGCAATGCAAACAATGGGGTAAGAAAAGGGAAGAGTATATACTATGAGGTTTAAAGTAAAATTGGCAAGGTACTGGACGAATGGGAGCAAAATTACAGAAAAAACACACTATGGTCAATAGCAATGACTGCTGAATGAAGTTTAATAAAGGTGGAATGGAAATAAGAATATTGTATAAAAGCAAAAAGTGAATATGAGATGTCTATAGTAAAGAAAAATGATTTTGAGGGGATGGGAGAAACAAGCTAATAAGAGTAGGGAGTAAAGCCCAGGTTAAGAGAGCAGAAAAAAGAAATAAAAAAGGTAGAAAAGAAAGGGTGATAGAAAACAGTGAAAATTCCTCATTCAACTGCTCAGGGGCAGCAGGAAGGCAAAATGGAGTTAGATGGCGAGAGAGTGTTCTGTGGGATTTAGAGTATAAATAAGTAGTGAACAGATAGAAGATCCTTTGGAGAAGTACAATAATAACAGTAATATTTCACTCAACTAGCCACTCCTTATGAAAGTTGAAATAAGACTGTTATTAGAAGGGGAAAAGAATGCGAGCTGAGTTAAGAAAGAAGAGGCCTTATGTGAGGTTAGGTGGAGGAGAAAGAGAGTAAGGTATAGAAACTTAGTGTAGGGTGACAGAAAATAAAGTTAACCACAACAGTGATAATGCTCAGGAAGATGGTTAAATGGATTAAGACCAGGGAGGGGTGCTGTGTGGGATTTGGAATAACAATAGCATGGTAAGAAATAATATAACCTGGCCCTAGCTGGTGTGACTCAGTGGATTGACTACTGACTTGCAAACCAAGGGTCGCCAGTTTGATTCCCAGTCAGGGCACATGTCTGGGTTGTGGGCCAGGTCCACTGTAGGGGGCATGTGAGAGGCAGCCACACATTGATGTTTCTCTTCCTCTCTCCTCTTCTCTCTCCAAAAATAAAGAAATAAAATCTTTTAAAAAATGAAAAAAACATAATCTGAATAAAAAGAATAAAAAGTGAAACATGAAGAGTGGTGAATTATTTCAAATATGAGTGAAGTGAAAGAAGAAAATTAAAGTGCAATATGAAAGGAAAAATAAACAAAATGAACAATAAAAACAAAGATACAAAATTAAATGGAAAGAAGAAAGAGAAATAAAACCATTGCAAGGTCTGAAATATAGCAAAGTGAAATCTGTCTCAGCTGTTGGTGTTCACCTTCTGACTTCTTTCTGCGTCTGTCTCTGGTTTTCTCTCAGCTCCTAATCTACTGTCTTACACTTGAGAAAAAAGAAAAAGAAGAAAATAAAACAAAACAAAAAACCCCTTGCTCAATGGTTTTACAGGTCTTCCTGGATCCTGCAGGCAGAGAGGGGCTGGGCTCCATTTTTTTCCTTTCCCGTGGTTTAGCAAAGATTGGGGCTTAGATTGGACTACAGTAATCACAGGTGCTGTTTCTAGCCAACACCCTCAGAGCACTGTGCACCCCACACTCTGCATATTTACTCCAGGTTATCGCCGATGAGACACCTCGCTTTGCACCCCTTTGATCAGTCCCTGAGGTGCACTGACTGGGAACCAATCATGCCCTCACTTCCCCTTTTTGTTGGCCATGCTGCTGTCCGCTCGAGGTCTGTGCACTGAGCGTGGCAGTTCCCCTTTTGAAAAATGTCTCTCTGTGCACCGCTGCAGCTCTGAGCCACTGGACTGCTTTCCACGTATTCCAGCCCTCTGGCAAGTCCAATGTATATATGGGTCACAGCCAGTTGTAGACCACTGCCTCTCCCAGCTCCAGGTGTCACCGGGGTCCCCCAAATTTTCTCTTAATGTCCTGGCTGGTGACTACCTCTCCAGCCTGGGTACTCTCCAGGTGTGTATTTCTTGCTGCCTTACCCTCCCACTCCCTGCCCCAGCAACTTTATGCATCTCTCCTGGCGCAGGTCTGGGACTCTTCTGCTCTGGGAAGGGAGGCAGCCACGAGGCTGCTATCACTGACCCTGTTCTCCTCCAGTGTACCTGTGGCAGCCGCAGTCTGGCCCAAGGACCTTTCCATCGGCCTACAAAGCTTCCTTACCTCCTGTTTTGATGCATCTTCTGCACACTTTGGCTCCCAAACTTCATATTGGCTGAGATTCTGTTGGCTGTCCACTGTTTTTTGGAGGTCAGCTAAGTGTCGCAGTTGGGTGCATGAGCAGGTGGGCTCAGCTCCCAGCTATATAGCCACCATCTTCTTGCTACTGCTTCTGCTTCCTTTTTTAAAAATATATTTTATTGACTATGCTATTACAGTTGTCCCATTTTTTTCTTCCCTTTATTCCCCTCTGCCCTGTACCCACCCTCCCACCATAATTCCTCCCCTCCTTAGTTCATGTCCATGGGTAGTACATATAAGTTCTTTGGCTTCTCCATTTCCCATACTATTCTTAACCTCCCCCTGTCTATTTTGTATCCATCGTTAATGCTACTTATTCTCTACAACCCCCGCTGATAACCCTCCCTGTGATCTCTATTTCTGTGAATGTGTTCCTGTTTTAGTTGTTTGCTTAGTTTGTTTTTGTTTTTGATCTTTTAGGTTCAGTTGTTGATAGTTTTGAGTTTGTTGTCATTTTACAGTTCGTATTTTTGATCTTTTTCTTGGATAAGTCCCTTGAACATTTGATATAGTAAGGGCTTGGCGATGAAGAACTCCTTTAAGTTGACCTTATGTGGGAAGCACTTCATCTGCCCTTCCATTCTAAATGATGGCTTTTCTGGCTAGAGTACTGTTGGATGTAGGTCCTTGCCTTTCATGACTTTGAATATTTCTTTCCAGCCCCTTCTTGCCTGTAAAATTTCTTTTGAGAAATCAGCTGATAGTCTTATGGGAACTCCTTTGTAGGTGAATGTCTCCTTTTCTCTTACTGCTTTTAAGATTCTCTTCTTATCTTTAACCTTGAGTAATGTAATAATTACCATGTGCCTTGGTGTCCAACTTCTTTGGGAGTCTGAGCTTCCTGGAAGTCTATTTACTTTGCTAGATTGGGAAAGTTCTCCTTCACTATTGTTCAAATAAGTTTTCAACTTTTTTTTTTAAGATTTTATTTATTTATTATTAGACAGAAGGGAATGGAGGAAGAAAGAGATGGGGAGAAACATCAATGTGTGGTTTCATCTCATGCGGCCCCCCTGGGGACCTGACCTGCAACCCAGGCATGTGACCTGACTGGGAATTGAACCGGCGACCCTTTGGTTCACAGCCCATGCTCAATCCACTGAGCTATACCAGCCATGGAAGTTTTCAACTTCTTGTTCTTGTTTTTCTCCTGTAGGCACCCCTATGACTCAGATGTTGAAACATAGTTTTCCCAGAGGTTCCTCTCATTTTTTTGAAGTCTTATTTCTTCATTCTGTTCCAGTTGAATGTTTATTTCTTCCTTTTGTTCCAAATCATTGATTTGAGTCCTGGTTCCCTTCCCTTTACTGCTGATTCCCTGTCCATTTTCCTTTATTTCACTTTTCATAGCCTTCACTTCTTCCTCTATTTTGCAACCATACTCAACCATGTCTGTGGGCATCCTGATTACCAAGTGTTTTGAACTCTGCATCTAATAGGTTGGCTATCTCTTCCTTGCTTAGTTGTATTTTTTCTGGAGCATTGATCTATTCTTTCATTTGAGCCATATTTTTTTTGTCTTGGTGCACCTGTTATGTACTAAGGGGCGGATCTTTAGGTACTTGCCTGGGCAGGGCAACCCATGTCTCTGAGTTGTGGTGCTGTATGTAGAGAGAGGTCCAAGAAGGATATTGCCACTTGCTCAGCTCTTGGCCGGCTTTCAGTAACTTCCTCTGCTACCCACAAGCAAATTGGGTCTTTCTGGTGCTGATTCCCACGTGAGTGGGTGTTTGTATGTTCTAGGATCCTGTGAATCTCTCCAACGAACTCTCCTTTGAAGCTGGGAGTTCCTCCTGCTGCCTCAACCTCCACAGGTTTTTTCAGTTCGAGGTTTTGAGGCTTTATTTTTCCATGCTGTAACCCTGGGTTGCGCAGTCTGTCTCACTCCCCAGTTATTCCTCCCCAGTTGTTCCCAGTTGTGCCTGCCCCTGTCCACCAGCCACTGCCTTGCTGCGAGTCCTCTCCACCCAGCTGCTATGCTCCGCCCCTCCTACTGGTCTGGATGAATGTTTCCTCTTTAACTTCTTGGTTGTCAGACTTCCATACAGTTTGATTTTCTGTCAGTTCTGGTTGTTTTTTTGTTTTTAAATTTGTTGTCCTTTTGGTTGTGCGAGGAGTGTGTCTACCTATGCCTCCATCTTGGCTGGAAGTCTGATAGTTTTCTTTTTAACATGGTGTTATAATATTAAAGTTTCTATATATGTTTTCTCTGGGCTCTGAAATGAGCTGAATTAAGAAGCACAGTGAAACAAAACATGTCAAGATTAACAATGTTAACTGGTATATTTTACTCCAGTCTTTAGGAAGATTTATTAGGATCTCTGTATCTGAGGCTAATGTGAGTGAGAGTTTTGAATAATTGCTGTGTATGCATCTGGAAAAAGCAACTGAAAGAGGAAAGAAATCTATTATGTCGCAATGCTATTAAGGAAACAGACACAGAGTTACTAGTGTTTAAATCTATTTTCAGTATTTTAAAATTATATGTTGTATGAAAATGCTCAACTTGAAGAAACTTACTGAGTCTCTAGTGTCTTTGAGCAGATGCCAAGGGCTAATGATTATAAAGAGCTTTATTATTGTTAATAATAATAATTAGTTGTAAAGTTCATCTTAAAATGTGATGCTTTTAAAAATAATATTGAAGATGACAAAGTGTATATATTTTCCCCTCAATAAAGTTTTAGATTGTAAAACTGCATTGTAATTATTGTTTCCTATAAAACACATTGTATTTTAACTAGGATTATTTCCTGTAGTCAAGATGTTTAAAGAGAATACATTTGAAAAATGCACCAAACTCTTTCAGAACAGAGGTACTCGCTAAGTAGAGGGAAAGATATCATTATCCTGATATCTGTATAATAACAGGGGGAAAAGACCCATTTGTTCATTACAGCAGTAATATGAATGTTTGAATTTTCTAGAAGTTGATTTTATTTTTGATTGGCTCTTTGACCTCAAAATTTTAAAATACTTTTTTAAATGATAAATTTTGGTATGGGATTTTGCGAATTTCTTAAGTATTGATTAAGAAAAAGGGAAAATTCCTGTTCTGGCTGGTGTGGTTTCAGTTGGTTGGAACATTGTCTCATAAACTGAAAGGTTGCAGGTTCAGTCCCCGGTCTGGTCTCATGCAAGAGGCGACCAGTTGTTGTTTCTCTCCCTTCCTTCCCTTCTTTCTAAAATCACTAAGCGTGTCCTTGGGTGAGGATTTCAAAACAAAACAAAACAAAACAACTTAATACACCTGGCCTTAATGGCCTTAAAAAAAAGAAAGAAAAAGTTTTTTCTTAGAACTTAAGTGTGGTGTAAAATGGCCAACATGAGTGATGCCACATGACTGGCACTTGAGATAATGCTCAGTACTCAAGCTCATTGAACATCCCCAGTAGCCAAGAGGTAAGTCACTACACTTCATTGAAAAGGCTCAGAGATGTTAGGTGAGGTTAAGTTTAGATTTGGAAGAAATGTTGAAATCATTTATTAACTCTCTAATTTTATGAAGGAAATAAAATGAACCCAGAGACTTAAGTTTTATGCTGGATCTAACAAAATTTAACCCAGGTCTACAGACTCCTGATGAAGTACTTTCTTCTAAAGATTTTCCTTTTTTAAAAAAACACTGTCTTGCTATTAGACTTTAAAAATTTGACATTCTAAATACAGACTAGCAAAAACAAAGGCTGCCTGTTAAGATGTTAATGATGAAAGTCTTTCCAACCTTCGACACTCCTTTTTTCTTACCTGTCGTTTATGATTAATTCTTATATAATGTCCATCCAGTTGCTTTAAATGGAAGATACCAGAGGATATATCATCTTCTTTGCAATAAAAAATAGTAATATAAAAATAAATGCTTTAAACATACATGAGAATGTTTTCAGAAATGTTTTACTTGTGGGTATCCTATTGGAAGGCAAGGGGCATCAGTTTCTTACTTAGTTTTTTTTTTTTAAGATTTTATTTATTTATTTTCAGAGAGAGGAGAAGGGAGGGAGAAAGTACAATGTATGGTTGCCTCTCACATGGCCCTCACTGGGGACCTGGCCTGCACCCCAGGCATGTGCCCCAACTGGGAATCAAACTGGGACCCTCTGGTTCCCAGCCCGCGCTCAATCCACTGAGCTACACCAGCCAGGCCTTCTTACTTAGTTTTTAGTCAATAACTGATAGCATGGTAACAGTGTTTTAGAGGGTAGTCTACACCTCATACTTCTGTGCTCTGCATCAGTCTACATAGTAGTGGTATTGTTTCTCCAGGCTGTATTTTAAGGAGCTTCTCAAAATTGACCATTGTACTGTCTCCAGAACCCCACCCTGGTGGGCACAACCCTGCCACAGCTCATAATAGCTACTTTCTCTAGCACTGGTCTAACTCCCCCATGACATCAACAGCAGTACTGGGACTTGAGGATGTCTATGGTAATGGCAACAGTGACAGAAATGTACTATGGGAAGACCTTGGATTATGGAAGCACCACAAACATTACTAGTGTATGGATGACATTTCTGGTGGTTTTGGAATTGTAGGATAGCAGGAAGACGAAGAGCTGTGACAGCAGAGGGCCATGGTGACAGAAGGGAAACCAAGCTTATGTGGTGCATATTCAGGGCCAATATTGTTTCTTTCAGTGATTCAATCTGGATGTATAAGCTTCATTTTCTAGAGTGGAAAATCCACTTCTGAGAGGTCAGGTTACTTGACTGAGGTTGACTAGCTTATATGAGAAGACATGTGGGGTTTGATTGTGCCCATGGGGCCCATTCTGGGCCTGTTGCACTTGGATCCTCACTGCTCTGTTTAGCCTTACAGACTGCATTTCCCAGGCTTCTATGTCAGAGGTTTCCACATTAATTGGGCTAAAAGAAGATTCTGGTAGGGGTTGAGAGGGGAGGGAGAAGCTAGGGCATTTTTCTTTCCCTCTCTGCTGTGGCTCTGTTAGGCCCATCATGGGTCCAACTTCCACCAAGTGACCCTGGACTCAAATAGCACACCTTCTTTTAGTTCACAATGTTGCTTGTCCCCAGATTACTTCACTAAGCAGTTCCATCACTTCTGAACACCTTTATTTCAAGGTTTTTGTTTTTTTTTTTTTACTTTGAGGTTATTTTTTTTTAATCATCTGATTTAAGTCCAAGAGCTGCCACTGTTACCTGACTTCTTTTCTACAATTGTGTTAAAGCTTTATCCTAGGATTGTTTGAGGCTCAAATGAAGCAATGCAGGGGAAACCTTTATAGTAAGAGGATGCGTATCATTGTGTGTTTCTGTCACTGAACTTGACAAGCCACACAGGCAAGGGCCCTGGACTTTGACAAAGCCTTTCTGTCTACAAAGTCTTCTGTCTGGGGAGCTTCAAACACCACCGCTGCTTGCATCCCACCCACAGAGATTCTCATCTAGGTTGACCTGGGGGTGGTCTGGGCAGGAACCTTGGTGGTTGTAATGAGCAGTTGGGGAAAGAATCAAACATTGCTTTACATCAGTGGTTCTTGCCGTGTGGTCCTTAGCCCAGCAGCACTGGTATCAGCTCTGACCTTGTTAGAGATGCATATTGGGTCCCACCCAGACCTGCTGAATCAGACTCTAGAGTGGTACTCCGTCACCTAGCTTAACAAGTTCTCCAGGTGAGTCTGATGACTGCTCAGGTTGGGGTACAGCAGTGGGAGGTGAATGTGCTGTACTTAAGCCTCAGAGGTTTAGATGACCCTGGTCTTCCCCTCCTTTTACCTGTGCTCATCTGTGTTCTCCTGTGACTGGCAAAGGGACACCTTGTGCTATCCCAGTCACAATTCTGGGTACTTCTGTCATCCTGTGTATGCACTGCTCACATGGCCCTCTTGGCGGCTGTCTCTAGCAAGCCAAATGCTGACATTGAAGTAGAATTTATTTGTGCAACATTTAGGTATTGAACAGCCATTGTGTGCCAGGGACTGTACAGGAGTCTGAGAGTGCCCTAGTCAAAGGAGAAGATTTCTGCTGTTACAGCACTTAGAGTCCAAGGAGAGACCACCAAGCAGCTGAATAATTAAAATCTGCTATCACAAATGCTGTGGAAGAGCTCTTACCCTAGCAGGTTTTCCAAACATGAGAATAGCACTATTATATCCCTGAGCACAGTGATCATGAGATTTATCTGTATCAGGTTTTCTTTTTCACATAACAGAAATAAAATGAATGCACCATGTCTGACAAAGGGAAGGACCTATTTCATTAGAAGTGTGGTAATCAGGCTACAATGGCTTCAGGCCGTGAAAGGGTAGGACCTGAAGTGAGTCCAGCAGGGAGGCACTGGTTATATAAGCCCTGAGGGCATTCATAGGCTTGGGAATGCACAGGGGGAGGTTTGCTAAAAAGAATTTGGAAGGCAAGAGCCCTGATCACACAGTATATGTCTGGTAGGCCAAGAGTTTACTTCAGCAATAGTTAGAAAGGTGTCCATCTTGGAGTGCTCTATGATTTGGGACCTACTCTTCTGGAGAATCAAGCCATTTGAAGTGGCAGTGCTCTCCACAAGAGGGCGCCTGTATTATTTGTTTTTATTTTTCACCTGGCAGGCAGATTTCTATTTTCATGTTGCCTAAACAGAAGAATGACTTAGGTTTTATTGTTTGCTGAGACAATCTCATGTAATTTTGAAAATTCTATTACATTCTAAGTAGTTCTAATTTTTTCCCATTGGGACTTCAGGGTGGTAGAGTGGGATGTCAGAAAGACAAGGGCTATGCCTCTCCTAACAATGTCAGTGTGATATGGGGGTTCTGTGCTATTGCAATGATCTATGAAAAAATTTCTTTCCTTAGTGCCTATGAACAAGACCTGTCAGTAAAGTAATAGTCAGCAATAGTTTCCAAATAGGCCTTGCATGTTTCTTTTTTAAAAAATAAGTTCTTACCCCGAGGATGTGTTTGTGTGTGTTTTAATTGAAAGAGAGATGAAGGGAGGGGTTGAGGGTAGAGATAGATAATAGATACATAGATAGATAGACAGACAGACAGACAGACAGACATCAATCAGTTGCCTCCCATACACACCCCTCCCATACAGGGCTCAACCTGCAACCTAGGTATGTGCCCTGACCAGAAACTGAACCTGCAACCTTTTGGTGTATGGGTGATGCTCCAACGAACTCAGCCACTCAGCCAGGGCTTCTCCTGCATGTTTCAAAGAATACTCACATAACACAGAAAACAAGAGGTCTATCCATTTAAAATCATGAAACAAGTGAATAAGGCATTTTCTTATTATTTACACAGTTATAGCCTATGAAGACATTGCCTGTAATAAGTTCAGATGGTATACTTTTAGGTCACACCCAGGAACAGGAAAGGGGCTGTCTGTCTCAGAGGTGATGAGGACGCATGTAGACAAACACACAAACTCTGTTAAGTGGCCAAAAGATGGGCGGAAAAAGCTGAAGATTAAAAATCTGTGGCTTCTGAACTGAGTGTGAAATTGAAACATAGATAACCAACTAAGCAGATAAGACAGGGAAGAAAGAGAAGTTAAATTTTAATGACGCTAAACAAAAGTACTCAAAAAGTGGGCCACAGGCTCTGCTGTGTCTGGTGGCCAAATCCGTTGTATCATGGGTGATGATGCCATTTTTAGAGCAGATTTATGCGATCTCCCTCTCCCGTTAGCTTCCATGCCCCCAGCTTTTCACCCCTAAATAATATGTCATGGAAAAGGGGCTATTCAGGTCAGGCTTTGTGTTCTTATGGCTTTCTGCAAAGGAGAAGTGAAAACTTCTGAGACTATTGCTTTTGCTCACTTTGCTCTGAGATTTTCTCTCATTGTAAGATGAAGAAGAGCCAGGGTTGGGGGGAGATCTTCCTAAACCACTTTAGTTCAGTACTTTCTCTGAAAGTCTCAAATGTAGATAAAAATTCCCAGCCTTTCAATGAATGTGACCTGGTGTTCTCATGGCTGATTATGTCGACATGCCTGCCTGTGGGAAAGTTTATTTCTGTGGATGTAATCAACAGAGACTATGAATGAGAGGACTGGTTGTGAAGCTCTGAGCGTTTCCAGTGTGCTCTATGTTTTGTCATTATCTTCGGGTAATTGAAGTTGAGAGGGTAGGACCTCTAATGAGCTGCTTCTCTCCCTAATGGATGGGGCCTGGAAATTAGTGCAGCCCCTGCTGTTCTAGTTCTTTCAGGAAGTTTGAGGCAACTGCTAATGGTGGCCTTGCTAATGGCAACAATTACAGAATAGCCTTTTCAGTAAGACTATGTGCATCAGTTAGAGACTAATCTCATTGAACGACCACAGGCCTGTGACAACGTCCATTTAGGGACTTCATGTTGTTGTCCAGAGTGGTTTTCATGTCTCCTGAGAAAGCCAAAATAGTCATGAGTGACACTAACCTCTTCCCCTCTGCAGAAACACAGCTGGAAGAGTGAGTGAGGAAGGCAGGCCTGCTCTCAAAATGTCTTCAGCTAAGGTGATCCCTTTGGTATCTAAGAGACTTCATGTGACAAGTGCAAGGCAGTAAGGGGAAAACAGATCCAGGTGCCCTCCCTAAGCTGTGCCACTAGATTTACCTGTGATGTTTTAGAAGGAAAAATGAGGACCAAAGGCAGAAGTGTGTTCTTGTGATGAGAATCCACAAAGACAGCTGGACTTTCTCTAGCTGTGAGTCATGCTATTTAACATCATGAACCAGGTTACTGTCACAGGTGTTAAGACAATGAGGATGATAGAGTGGGGGCTCCCAGGGCTGGCTGTGGTGGCTACCGTACTTTAAGGTCACATGGCTTGGCTTTACTGAATCTTTTAGGCTGATCCGCCTTGTCCACTCATGGCAGCACTGACTTGACCCAGAAGGACCTGGACTTGAGGGTAGTGAGGAAGGAGATGCTCAGGATTCCACCAGTACAAGGTCAGCTCCCTTGAGTGAGGTTCTTGTCACCTTTGCATCACTGGTGCTATAACTTCACCCTTGTCCCAGCCCCAGACCTGAGAAGAAGTACTTGAGTTTTAGCCATGTGTTCTCTTCTTCTAAATGATTTGATTAATTTATCTTTACTGAATGTAATACATTAAAACATTTGGCAGAATATAGACCCATATACTACATATGTGTAGAAAGACGTAGGTGTTGAATGATTTGCCCAATTTATTTGTTTAAATTCTCATCGAAGGATATGTTTATTGTTTTTTTAGAGAGAGGGGAAGGGGGTGGGGGGCGAGAGAGAGAGAAAGAGAAAGAAATATTGATCAGTTGCCTCCTGAATATGCCCTGACTAAGGATTGAACCTGCAACCTTTTGGTATACAGGATGATGCTCCAACCAACTGAGCCACCTGGCCAGGGCTGCACAATATTTTTACATATAAAAACTATATAAGAAGAAAATTTAAGACAATAATTTGTCTATCAGGTGGATTCAAAGATAAACTGGATCTTTTCATCATCATAATTTTTCTTGAGCATAACTGATGGACTCACATCTGGACATTTTTGTCAGGAAAAAGAAAAATTAGAAGCTTTGAATTTAGTTTTTTTTGAATTTGTATGTGTGTGATAGCTGCTGATGTGTCATATTAGACAAGTGAGGATGAGAGGAAATGACAAATACATTTAGTGTCTGAAGTTTTTTTTTTTTAAATTTATTTATCTTCAGAGAGAGGAGAAGGGAGGGAGAAAGAGTAATGTATGGTTGCCTCTCACATGGCCCTCACTGGGGACCTGGCCCGCAACCCAGGCATGTGCCCCGACTGGGAATCGAACCGGGACCCTCTGGTTCCCAGCCCGCGCTCAATCCACTGAGCTACCCCAGCCGGGCTAGTGTCTGAAGTTTTAAAAAGAGCTCTTGTCCTTTTTAGGGTTGAGATGTGTTTCAACCATGGCATGCAGACACAAAAATGAATCATATAGTTTCACTGGAAGATGATCCCTTGTTCAGTTGAAATGAGTGCCTGTGCTGAGTTCAGTTCACAAGAGGCCAATTTGACCTACATTATTTGTGCATGAAAATAACTGCAGATACAAAAAGGGAGGGGGAACTTTTAAATGCCTGGCCTCAGGTATTCTGGGGTAATCATGCCCTGTCAGGTTGGGTCCTGTAATGTTCCTTGTCTGCTTTGCTTAAGTCATTTCAAGAGGCGGCACAAAGAAAAATAGTACATAGAACAGTACTTTAAAATGAGAGTTTTCTAATAACCGATTTTATTCTTTTTATTGCAAAATTTAGAGAAGGTGAGCAGTTCAAAGCACCTATTTTGGGTTTTAAATACAGGTTGTGGTTTCCCACTTGTTCAACATTATTATTTATTGTTGTTCAAGTACAGTTGTCTCCATTTTCACCCTACCATGCCCCCCACCCTACCCATCCCCACCTCCCACCCTTGAACCTACCCCCTTCGGCTTTGTCCATGTGTCGTTTATACATGTTCCTTGATGAACCTTCCCCTATTATCCCCTATTATCCCTCTCTCCCCTCCTCTCTGGTTACTGTCAGTTTGTTCTTTATTTCAATGTCTCTGATTGTATTTTGCTTGCTTGTTTGTTTTCTTGATTAGGTTCCACTTATAGGTGATATCATGTGGTATTTCTCTTTCACTGCCTGGCTTATTTCACTTAGCATAATACTTTCCACTTGTTCAACATTTGTTATATTTTTAAGATACTTTGCATAAGAATTGATAAAGGACTTTAATGTAACCATTCTCACATTCCCCCAAAGAACTAATTCTTTTAAAGATTTTATTTATTTATTTATTTATTTTTAGACAGAAGGGAATGGAGGGAGAAAGAAAGGGAGACAAACATCAATGTGTGGTTGCCTGTCACGTGGCTCCCACTGGGGACCTGGCCTGCAACCCAGGCATGTGCCCTGACTGGGAATCGAACTGGCAACCCTTTGGTTTGCAGCCTGCGCTCAATCCACTGAGCTACACCAGCCAGGGCAAAGAACTAATTTTTGTTGTTATTCTCCAGTTAGAACAGGAGTCTGCCTATGATGGTAGTGATTTCTAAATCAGAAGTAGATTTAGGCTATAAAGTCACTTTCGTGTGTGATCTTTGGGCTAAGAAGCAAATTCCTTACTTTGAAAACTAATAAATACTTTGCTATAGAGAAAAAAAAAATAACCCAATGGACCTGGTAGATATCCTTGTCCCATGTTGACTCATTCTGTACAGTGAGACTTGATCCATAACTAAGTGGTGCTGGTGGGAGGTGATGGGGTCAGGTGCAGTCCTTGGCCCACAGAAAATGTCCAGCTGTGAACAGATTGGTGACCACCAGTCACCATCAGGCCATGGAAATAATATACCAACTTCTGAGGAAAACAAACTGCCAGTAGTTTCTATATATGAATAACAGAGTGCATACATTTTTTAAATTTAGCATATTTTTGCTGCTCAATAAATGCATAATAATAATAATATTTTTATTAGACACTGTGCATTTATGAGTGAGCTTGATGGTCTCTTTGGGCCTCTTTCAAGGTCTTAATGGAGGCTTCAGACTTATTCAGATTCCTCTGGTACTGTTTCCTCTTTTTCTTGCATAATCTGAGGAACAACAGAAAACCTACCTATACCAAGGGAAAGTGAAGGAGGTGACTTTTATCTGAGAGTCAATCTACCCCTACTTTTACAAGTCCAAGGTGTTCTTTTAGAAATCACTGAAGTTGAGCAGGAAATAATCAATTGCAAAGGAAAAGAAGAAAGTGTTAGCATTAGCCTTTTGTTCAAAAATTGGTTTCTGATCCAAGCATCAACGTTCATTGACCTGTAATGCCAGATAGTATGCCTACTCATTAATAACAAACTGCAAAGCCAGGGCTGGCATTGAAAACATCAGCTTGGTTTTTAGAAACCGGAAGTGAAATACAGTCGAAGGTGAAGGGTAATGCATATGAAATGCCTTGAGTGAGGAAAGTTTTAGAAAGTAGTTACAAGTATTATTTTACAGAACTTGAAAGTGTCTTTCCTTGTAGTCAAGCAAATGGCTGTACAGTGTCATCACACATTTTGACAACCTGCACAGCTATGATTAGGAGAGGATAATTTAACTTTTTGGCATATAACCTACTTTATTTGATATACTCTGCCCAGGAACATACAAAGATAAGTCAAGGACAGTCATCCAGTTTGTCAACAAACCTCTCCTGAGCACCTGAGATGAACTACCTTCCCTCCTTGGATCCCAAACACATTGAGGAACAGTACAGCTTCAAATTTGCCGAGCTTACTCTTGGGTGGTGTTGGGAGCATATCCTACTGATAGAAAGTCTAGAGAAAATCCAAAAATACAGTGTTGGGCTGGAAGGTAAGGAAAATGAAAGTGAAATAAAGAAATTATTCCCAGCTGGTGTAGCTCAGTGGATTGAGCATGGGCTGGGAACCAGAGGGTCCCGGTTCGATTCCCAGTCAGGGTACATGCCTGGATTGCGGGCCAGATCCCCAATGAGGGCCATGTGAGAGGCAACCACACATTGCTCTTTCTCCCTCCCTTCTCTTCTCTCTGAAAATAAATAAATAAAATCTTAAAAAAAAAAGAAATTAGTGTGATTATTATGTTAAGTGAAATAAGCCAATCAGAGTGACACAAATACCATATGATATCACTTATGCTCTATGTGGAATCTAATGAACAAAAACTGACAAACAAAATAGAGACAGAGGCATGGATACATGGAACAGACTGATAGCTGTCAAAAGGGAGGGGGGACTGGATGAAAAAAGGTGAAGGAATTATATATATATATATATACACACACACACACATATATATATATATATATATATAACCAAAGACACAGACAAGTGTGGTGAAGGCCAGGGGAGGGGAGTGAGGGTTAGAAACAGAGAGGTCATGGGGGAGAAAATGGGGGAACCTGCAGTAGTGTCAAAAATAAAAATAAAGGAAAAAGGATGAACAATGCAAAAGAAATTGCAAATAATGCAAAAAATGAATACATGCAAAAAAATAAGTGTGATTTAGCATGGGAAGACACGGTAGAAATTAAACCTATTGATGACATTAACTATATGAAGAGTTGTTAATCTTGGAGAAGACAGTGACCATCTCCATTAAGGAGAAGAAACCAAACCAACTGCTAGGAAAGAAATCTGAATTTGAAGATGAAGAACGAAACACACCACCTGTGGAAAGAACACCAATGAGCCTTCTGTGAAACTGGACATGAACTTTTAAAAAATGTTTTATTATTTTTAAACTACAGTTGATGTATAATATATTAGTTTTGGGTGTACAACCCTGTGATTAGACATTTATATTATCTACAGAGTGATCACCCTGATAAATCCAGCACACATCTGACACTATGCATAGTCATTACAATATTATTGACTATATTCCCTATGTTGTACTTTAAATCCCCATGACCATTCTGCAACCATCAAATTGTACTTCTGAGTCCCTTCACCTATTTCAGCCATCCCTTACCCTCTCTCCCAGATGACAACCATTAAAATGCTCCTTGTATCTATGAGTCTGCCTCTTTTCTGCTTATTTGTCTATTTTGTTTTCTAGATCCCACATATAAGTGCTATCATGTGGTATTTGTCTTTCTCTGTCCTGTTTCACCTAGTACAATGCCCTCTTAAGTCCATCCATGTTGCTACAGATGGCAAGAATTCATTCTTTTTTATGGCTGAAACATATTCCATTGTATATATGTACCACTTCTTTATCTATTCATCTACTGATGGCCACTAGGTTGTAGTTTGCTTCCCAATTTTGGCTATTGTAAATGAAGTTGCAATAAACATATGGATGTATATATCTTTTTGATTTAGTGTTTTGGGTTTCTTCAGATAAATACACAGAAGTGGACTTGCTGGGTCCTTCTTTGTCTCCTGTTATATCCTCTGTTTTAAAATCTGTTTTCTCTGGTATAAGTATTGCTATCCCAGCTTTTTTGTTTTGCGTTGTTTTCATTTTCTTGAAATATTTTTTCCATCACTTTCAGTCTGCGTGTGTCTTTTGATCTGAACTGAGTCTCCTGTACACAACATATGTAAGAGTCTTGTTTTGATATCCAGTCACCATATGTTTTTGATTGGAGCATTTAATTCATTTAATTTAAAGTAATTTTTATGACAAAATAGATATTTTTCATTTTATTATTGTTCAAGTACACTTGTCTGCATTTTCCCCCCAATACTCTCTCAAACACCAGCCATCCCTACCACCCTGCCCTGATTCCAGCACCCTTACTTTTGTCCATGTGTCCTTTATAGTTGTTTCTGAAAACCCTTCCACCCTTCCCCACCATTATCCCCTCCCACCTCCCTCTGGTTACTGTCAGTTTGTTCTTAATTTCAATGTCTCTGGTTATATTTTGCTTGCTTGTTTGTTGTGTTGATTAGGTTCCACTTATAGGTGAGATCATATGGTATTTGTCTCTCACTGCCTGGCTTATTTCACTTAGCATGATGCTCTCCAGTTCCATCCATCCTGTTGCAAAGGGTAGGAGCTCCTACTTTCTTCCTGCAGCCTAGTATTCCATTGAGTAAATGTACCATAGATTTTTTTTTTAAAGATTTTATTTATTTTTAGAGAGAGGAGAAGGAAGGGAGAAAGAGCAATGTATGGTTGCCTCTCATATGGCCCTCACCAGGGACCTGGCCTGCAACCCAGGTATGTGCCCCGACTGGGAATTGAACCGGGACCCTCTGGTTCCCAGCCCGCGCTCAATCCACTGAGCTACACCAGCTGGGCTGTACCATAGATTTTTGATCCATTCACTTACTGATGGGCACTTAGGTTGCTCCCACCACTTGGCTATTGTAAAGTGTGCTGCTGTGAGCATTGGGGTGCATAGGTTCTTTTGGGTTGGTGTTTCAGGGTTCTTAGGAAATAATCCTAGCAGTGGAATTGCTGGGTCAAAAGGCAGTTCCATTTTTAGTTTTCTGAGGAAATGCCATACTGTTTTCCATAGTGGTTGCATGAGTCTGCATTCCCACCAACAGTACACTAGGGTTCCCTTTACTCCACAACCTCTCTAACACTTGTTATTTGTTGCTTTGTGTATGATGGCCATTCTCAATGGTGTGAAGTGGTATCTCATTGTGGTTTTAATTTGTATCTCTCTGATAGCTAGTGATACTGAGTATCTCTTCATATGTCTCTGGACCCTCTGTATGTCCTCCCGGAGAAGTGTCTGTTCAAGTCCTTTGTCCATTTTTAATTGGGTTTCTTGTCTTCTGAGAGTAGAGTCCTGTGAGTTCTTTATATATTTTGGAGATCAAACCCTTGTCTGAGGTATCATTGCAAATATGTTTTCCCATACAGTTGGTCCTCTTTTCATTTTAATGCTGTTTTCTTTAGCCATGCAGAAGCTTTTTATTTTGATGAGATCCCATTAAATATTCCTGCGTGGAATATCTGAGATTTTTCTGCTTATGTTCACCTCTAGAAATTTATTGGTGTCACGACTCATATTTAAATCTTTTATCCACCTTGATTTCTTTTTTGTGTATGGTGTAAGTTGGTGCTTGAGTTTCATTTTTATGCATGTAGCTTTCCAGCTCTCCCAACATCATTTGTTGAAGAGGCTATTTTTACTCCATTTTATGCTTCTCCCCCCTTTGTCAAATATTAATTGACCGTAGATACTTGGGTTTATTTCTGGGCTCTTTGTTGTGTTTCATTGGTCTATGTGTCTGTTCTTATGCCAGTAGCAGGCTGTTTTGATTTCAGTGGCCTTGTGATACAGTTTGATATTAGGTATTGTGATCCCTCCTACTTTGCTCTTCTTCCTCAAAATTGCTGCAGCTATTTTGGGTCACTTATGGTTTCATATACATTTTTGAAGTGTTTGTCTGTATCTGTGAAATATGCCTTTGGTACTTTAATAGGTATTGCAGTGAATCTATAAATTACTTTGGGTAGTATGGACATTTTAATGATGTTGATTCTTCTGATCCATGAACACGGTATATGTTTCCATTTATTTGTATCCTCCTTAATTTCTTTCTTCAGGGTTGTGTTGTTTTCTGAGTTCAGGTCTTTTTCCTCCTTGGTGAGATTTATTCCTAGGTATTTTATTTTTCTTGTTGCTAAATCAAATGGGATTTTTCCCCCTGATTTTTGTCTCTGATGTTTCATTGTTGGTGTACAAAAATGCCTTTGATTTCTGAATATTGACTTTGTATCCCTCTGTTTTGCCAAATTCATTTATTAGGTTAAGCAGCTTTTTGGTGCAGTCTATAGGATTTTGTATGTACACTATCGTGCCATAAGCAAACAATGACAGTTTTGTTTCTTCTTTTCCAATTTGGATGCCTTTTCTTGTCTGATTGCTGTGGCTAGGAATTCCCTTACTATGTTGAATAGAAGTGGTGATAGTGGGCAACCTTGTCTTGTTCCTGATTTTATTGGGAAAGACTTTAGTTTTTGCCTAATGAGTATGATGTTGGATGTAGGTCTCTCATACATGGCCTTTATTATGTTGAGGAATGCTCCCTCTATTTCTACTTTGCTGAGTGTTTTGATTACAAATGGGTGCTGTACCTTATCAAATACCTTTTCCACATCTATTAATATGATCATATGATTTTTGTTTTTGCTTTTGTATATGTGATGTATTATGTTTATTGATTTGTGAATGTAGTACCATCCTTGCATTCCTGGGATGAATCCCACTTGGTCATGGCGCATGATCTTTTTAATGTATTGCTGGATGCAATTTGCCAATATTTTTTTGAGTGTTTTAGTGTCTATGTTCATCAGCGATATTGGCCTGAAGTTTTCTTTCCTCGTTGTGTCTTTGTCTGGTTTTGGGACTAGAATGATGCTGGCTTCATAAAAACTGTTTGGGAGTCTTCCATCTTCTTGGATTTTTTAGAATAATCTGTGAAGGATAGGTGTTAGTTCTTCCTCCGATGCTGTGTAAAATTCTCCTGTGAACCTATTCGGTCCAGGGCTTTTGTGTGTCGGGAGTTTTTTGATTACTGATTTTGTCTGGTGTTATTGGTCTGTTCAGGCTTTCTGCTTCTTCTTCATTGAGTTTTGGAAAATTATATTTTTCTAGAAATTTTTCCATTTCACTTAGGTTTTCATATTTCTTGTCATACAGTTCTTCATAGTAGTTTCTTACACTCCTTTGTATTTCTGTGGCATCAGTTGTAATCGCTGCTCTTTCATTTCTGATTGTGTTTATTTGGGTCCTCTCTCTTTTTTTCTTGATGAGCCTGCTTAAAGGCTTGTCAATTTTGTTTATCTTTTCAAAGAACCAGCTCCTGGATTCATTGATCCTTAGAATTGTGCTTTTAGTCTCTATGTCATTTCATTCTGCTCTGATGTTTATTTCCTCCCTCCTACTTGCTCTGGGCTGTCTTTGTTGTTGTTCTTCAAGTTCTTGTAGGTGTAGGGACAGGGTGTTTATTTGAAATGTTTTTTTTTTTTTTAAGGTAGGCCTGTATTGCTATGAGCTTCACTCTTCGGATGGTCTGTGCTGTGTCCATAAGTTTTGGGTTGTTGTGAGCTCAATTTCATTTGTTTCCAGAAATTTTTTGATTTCTTTCTTGATCTCCTTCTTGATCCATTCATTGTTTAGTAACATGTTATCCAATCTCAATGAGTTTGAGTGTTTTGTTTTTTTTCCCTTGAGGTTGTTTCTAATTTCAGTCCCTTGTGGTTTGAAATGCTTGATATGATTTCAATTTTCTTGAAATTGTTGAGGCTTGTTTTGTGTCCTATCATATGGTCTATCTTTGAAACCGTTCCATGTGCATTTGAAAAAAATGTGTCTTTTGCTTCTTTGGCATGAAAGGCTCTCTATATATCACTTAAGTCCATTTGATCTAGGCATTGTTCAATGCCACCATATCTTTGTTGATATTTTGTTTGGAAGATCTATCCGTTTTTGACAGTGGGGTGTTGAAATCCGTTACTATAATTGTGTTGCTGTCAATATCTTTCTTGAAGTCCTCCAAGATTTTTTGTGTATTTGGGTGCTCCTATTTTGGGTGCATATATAGTTACAATATTTATGTGTTCTTGTTGGATCCTTCCCTTGAGTATTATGAAGTGACCTTCTGGGTCTCTTTTTATGGCCCTTTTTTTTTGAAGTTTATTTTGTGTGATACGAGTATTGCTACGCCGGCTTTTTTTCCCTGTCCATTTGCTTGGAAAATTTGTTTCCAGTCCTTCACTTTCAGTCTGTGTAGGTCTTTTGTCCTGAGGTGGGTCTCTTGTAGGCAGTGTATGTGTGTCGTGCTTTCTTATCCATTCAGGTATTCTATGTCTCTTGGTGGAGCATTTAATCCATTTACATTTAAGGTTATTATTGATAGGTACTGATTCATTGCCATATTTTCATACCCTTGTTCCTCTCTCTCTCACTCTTTTCATTCCTTTTCTTAAAGCTGTCCCATTAGCCTACCTTACAGTGCTGTTTTTTTGGATGTATATTCTTTCAGCCGTGTTTTTTCTGGAAAACTCCTTATTTCACCTTCCATTTTAATGGAGAACCTTGCTTGATAGAGTGGTGTTGGTTGCATGTGTTTGTTTTTCATTACTTGGAATATTTCTTGCCATTCCCTTCTGGAGTGTTTGTATTGAGAAAACAGCTGATATCCTTATCATGCTCCCTTGTTTGTTACTTACTATTTTTCCCTTGGTGCATTTAAAATTTTCTTTGTCTTTGAATTCTGTCATTTTATTATGATGTGTTTTAGAGTGGGCCTCTTTGGGTTCATCTTGATTGGGACCCTCCACGCTTCTTTAACGTACATGGCCTTTCTCCTCTCCAGGTTAGGGAAGTTCTCTGTCATTATTTTTTCAAACAGGTTTTCTATCCCTTGCTCCTCTTCCTACCCCTTCTGATATTCCTATGATTTGAATATTGGTGTGTTTCATATTGTCCTGAAGTACTCTTGAGCTATCTGCATACTTTTTAAGTCCTTTTTCATTCTCCTTTTCTACCTGGCTATTTCTTTCTACCTGTCTTCCAGCTGACTAATTTGTTCCTCTGCTTCATCCAGTCTGCTTATAATTCCTTCTGGTGTATATTTTATTTCAGATAATGTATTCTTCATTTCCTTCTGATTCTTGTTTTTAGTTTCTATTTCCTTTTACTTTCTTTCCTTATAATTACTTTACTGTTGTTCAATTACAGTTATTTGCATCCTCTCCCTTCCCCTCCTCCCTCCCCCTCCAACCCCACCCACCTCCCCAGCCTCCCTTCTCCCCCTTGGTTCTGTCCACGTGCCCTCCATAGTGATTCCTGAAAACCCTTTTCCCCTTTGTCCACTCTCCCCTCCTCCCAGCTATTGTTAGAGTGTTCTTAATTTCAATGTCTCTGGTTATGTTCTGCTTGCTTTCTGCTTTTGTTGATTATTATCCAGTCAAAGGTGAGATCATATGGTATCTGTCCCTCACCGCCTGGATTACTTCACTTAGCATAATGCTCTCCAGTTCCATCCATGCTGTTGCAAAGGGTATAAGCTCCTTCTTCCTTTCTGCTGCGTAGAATTCCATTGTGTAAATGTACCATAGTTTCTTGATCCATTCATTTGTAGATG
>PVJI01012760.1:0-50349 GCA_004026765.1 Micronycteris hirsuta | reverse complement strand
GTCACAGCTGTTCGTGTGGAAGAGAATACTGGGTTGGCCAAAAGGTCCATTTATTTTTTCCATCAAATGAAAGACACATTTTCCATTTTCACCAATTACTGTTGATTTGGATATTTTGAGTATGTCAGCTATCTCCTGCTATTGGCCTTCAGTGGGCAGAGGCCAGGGGCGCTGCTAACCATCCTCCAGTGCATAGACAGCCCCACAGCTAAGAACTATTTGCCCAAAACGTCAATAGTACCAAGAAACTTCGCAAACCCCTTTTGACACATTTGATCCGTCACAGCACCTTCTCCACACACTGCACAAATCTGTTTTTGCGTTTCAGTTGAATTTTTACCTTTTCTGAAATAATAAAGCAACTATGCTAAAAATGTTGCATATCTTTTTCCATCTTCAATATTAGAATGGCTGCACACAAATTCACCAATTTTGGATGTTTTTTTTAAACGCACACTGATACAACAGCTGTCACAACACAATCTAACAAAATTGTTTTGAATGAAGTTAAAGACAACTAAGCACTACTAGAGCCATTGTACAGACAAAACTAAACGAACTTTTGGCCAAACCAATACAATACTTAACAAATAATAAGACAAGAACAAACTCTGTTCCATGTACTCACGACTGTAACCCTGCTTTTGCCACGTCCTGTATAAAATCTCTCTACCTACCTGTGTTAATATAGGCCTAGGAAGATATTAATACAGTATTAAAGGAAGGTTAAAAAGTCACCATTACTACAGTAACTATTACAAAGGTCCACTGGCACCTACCTATGTGCCAGGCAGGGTCCTAAGGATACATCGGTGAGTAAAATGGACAAAAATCCTTGCCCTCATGACAATAACATTCTTTTGGCGAGAAGAAAATAAACAGCACAAATTAGAGGGTAATTTTCTAGCTTAATAAAAAGGAAGGTGGGAAAATGAACAGGAAGTGCTGAGCGATCGGCGGGCGGGGCAGACTGTCTGGGAGGCGCCCGAGGACAGCCACGGGAGGAAGCAAGCCCTGAGCCCCCGGGGGGAAGCCTCCGGGCGGGAGAAGCAGCCGGGCAAAGGCCCTGAGGCAGAAGCACAGCCGAGTGTTCAAGGACACTGGCTAGGACTGCCGACAGGATCCCCGAGAGGCGAGGTACGAGAGGTAAGTGGGTGCAGATCATCTGCGGCCTAACACAGGCCATCGTAAACAACGGGGTTTTCACTCTGGGTGACGGGCCCCCAGAGGGCTCTAAGCATAGAAGTGACAGGGTCTGACTCAAGTTTTAACTGGCTCCCTACTTTGTTAAGACTAGAAATAGCGGAGCAGGGGTAGGAGGAGGGGCCCAGAAAAGAGGCTGTTATCATTAATTCAAGGAAGAGACAATGGCAGCCCAGACCTGGAGGCAGAGCTGATGAGAAGTGGTCCGATTTCAAACACGTTTCCCCCGGTAGATGGGATGTTGGGTGTGAGAGGGAATAAAGAGTCTAGTATGACTCCATGTTTGCCGAGCTGCGCCCCGGGAGGGAGCGGCCATCCAGGAGACAGGAAGCAGGCCAGGAGAAGCAGATTTGTAGAGGAAAGCCCAGGGCTCCTTCCAGATTTGCTCAGTCGAAGATACCTGAGAGACCTCGCCAGTGCAGGTGCCACACGGGCGGCTGGGCCCACAAGTCTAGAGTCAAGGGAGAGATCCCGGGTGCATTAGCATGTCATTGGCATTTAATGCCATAAGGCTAGAGGGGTTGCCACATGCGTGAGTAACCGGAGGGGAGAGGTCGGGTGCTGACCCTGGAGAAGTGCCAGTGCTAAGAAGCCAAGGAGATGGGAAGGGATCAGCCAGGGAGACAGAGGGTGAGTGGCCGGGTAAGCGGCAGGAAAGGAGGAGCCAGCTGGCAAAATGGGGAGGGAGGGAGGACTGGGAGTTCCAGAGGTTCTCCATGGGCGACATGAGGACTGAGAACTGACTACAGGAATAAGCCGTGTACAATTTAAAAAGGAAGGGAGGAAGGAAGGAAGGAAAAGAAAAGAACCAGCCATGTGGAGGACCCCGGCAAGAGCAACTGATGTCCATCAAACATCTGCTGATTGAATAACAATATAAAAAAAGAGAAACTTGGAGTGGCAGAATTATTCTTTTATTTCACAGGGTGAAATAAATAATACCACAATATATTTTGCTCATTAAGCCATAACCCTAATAATGAAAACAGGAGTCACGGTACAGACATGAGTAAGTCATAGCACGTAGCACCGGCATCAGCAGGCCCAGGCATGTCAGCACTGCCTGACAGCCACTGTGAGGGCCACAGCGACGCAAAGTAGCACGGGCAGCAGACGGCGCTTTTCCGGGGACAGAATCGAGGATTTCAAAGCCTGAGAGTGGCTCAGGCAAGAGACTGGGGCCTCACCGCCCAGGAGGAGATGGTGTCGCTAAGATTCTCTGCTGAGGAATAAACCAAGGGAGGAGGCCCACCGTAAACACTGCTTTGCCACATTCAATTTCTTTCTAAATCAGGTTTACAAAAAAAAGAAGATTCAAAAATAAATCAGAGAGCTGTACCTCTGAATTGCCTACTCTACCTCCAAATACCGCTCCAACAACCTCACCTCTGTGAGTCCTTTCCAGTCCTGTACCAGGCCCGGGCTCTGCCAGGGCAGCCCGGGTTTGCCTCGCACCCGTGGCTGGCCCCTGCTGCCCCCCCCCCCCCCGTTAGACCTACTGCACCGCAATGCACTGCGTAATTCACGGGAGGCTTGTGTAACTCCCACTCTAGGCTGTGCGGTTCCAGAGGGCGGTGCCACTTCCTTGTACACACTGGCTTTACTGGGACAGGAAAACGTCCCTGACCCGGCAAAGAAAACGGACATGCAAGTCCAGTAAGTGCAGAGTGTCTCAAGCATGCTTCCGTAACCAGATAAATGGTTATTGAACTAAACTGAGTTACATGGAAACACTGAGGCAACAAACTACTTTAAGAGTTAAAGGCACTACCAATGAAACTTCAGATTATTTTGAGTATAAGACACCTAAATTAAAGTAATGAACAAGTTAATATGGGGCCCCCAATGTGGACTGCCACACTCACCAGCCACCACGCCAGACTTCGGCCGGCCAGGAAGAAGTCTTCTACCGTCCCACGGCTGCTTGACACGACAGCCTTAAAGGGACAGAGGAAAACAAAACAAATGAACAACAGTGGAATACAGAAAGAAAACTGCTACAGAGACATAGGTCTCTCATGGGCTCCCGAATCCGCTCTGCCCTTTTTTCTTTTCAGGAACAGAAGCCCCCACCCCCTGAGTGGCGGAGGGCTCGTGGCTGCCTAGCTGGGGCTGCAGTGTCTTCCAGCTCTGACATCGCATGGGGAAGTCCATTTCTCTACACTCGTGAAAATAATATTGCTTAATTTTTTCCAACTAGTGAACTAGTGGCATGGTTCCTGGCAGAGTCTCAGAGATAAGGGGTTTAGTGACTGCGTGGATTGATCAGGAACGGCAGATCCGAAAGTGTGCCTGGCTTCCTCCAGGAGAGCGGTCACACCACCTTCACTATGGTGTCTTTCGAATGGTGTCGTCTCCACTGAGGGTCCCCAGCTCTGATTCCCAGAGCCCGGTATAGTGAAAAGACAGTACTGGCTGGGGTTTCCTGGATTGCCTGGGACTAGCATAACCTAAGGATGACAGCCGATGGACAGAAATGTTTTTCTGTGGGAAGAGTGAACTTATTATGCTACTACCATCTGAGGTATCTGCATTACAATGGGGTTTCCTCACATCATAAAGCCTTAGACCCAAAGAAACAGCTCTCCATCAGTCACATGAAGTTAGTCTCATTTCTGCCATTCAATAAATACTTAGCAAGAGTCTATGATGTGCAAATCTGATCTTTTCTAAAGAAGGTGTCAGGGGTATGTAGGCAGAGATGCATGAAAAGTTTTAAAAGGAATTTAAAAAATATTCTAAGATGAATAAACTCCTCTTTCCATTCGAAAGAACCAGACAGGAGGAGGCAGGAGGAAGAGGGGATCCCGGGAAGGGTGTGGATTGAGCCCATGTCTCTTCTCTTCCCTGCTCTCTTTCTGGAATTACACAACCACAGCAGAGTGCTTCATGGGGTGGAAGATGCATCTAACACCTTCTCAGATTTCTTGGCGGAGAATAATAAGAAAGCAAACAAACAATAAAAACTCTAAGTTTGTCCCTTTAGAGTTCCGGTCAAGATGGCAGAGTAGGTAAAAGCTGTGCTCGCCTCCTCCGAAGACCACGCCAAAAAGGTGTCCTTCACCGTACGACCCAGGGCCAGACCCTGCCCAGGAGGAGACGGCCCTTGTCCCAGCGAGAGTGTCAGCTGATGTCGTGGTGCCATTGTCCCCCAGCCAAGCTGTCAGCCACCAGGCCTCTGCCTGGCCTGCTTCACCAAGCAGAGGTAGCTGGTAACAATGCCACCATTCACCAACTAGTGGCAAATTTGTCACTCCACATGGTCCCCACCCACCTAAGCTTTCATGCACGTGTGACCTTCCATTGGGGCACGTCAACAGGTCCCAAGCAGGGCCTTGCTCTGCAGAACCAGGCCCTTCCCAGTACGACACTTTTCAGGGCTGACAGTGAGTCCTCACGCTGCTGGTGGGCGGAGAGAGCAGCGGAGACACGGTCTCTGTCCTCTGAAGGGAATTTTGTACCAGATGAGAGAATACAGGCCCTTTATTCCGAAGTAAAAAAGAGATCTGAGGTGTTTCTACACATCATTTAAACAAACAAACAAAAGAACTGGCTTCAGTTAGGAGAAGCATCCTTCTGGGTGGCCAGGTAGCCTCGGGTCGGCTACAGGCAGCAGCTGACCTTGGCTTCCATCAGAGCCCCTCCCAAGAGGACCCAGAGCCAACATACCCGGTGGCCACTTCAGACCGAAATGAGCGCCATCAGATTACATCCGCCAGAGGCCAGCCCGAAGGGCGGTCTCGGCAGGCCCCAAGGCCTGCTGCGGAAATCCGGCTCCACGAGGTCGGACTCATACAGCAGCTTGTACTCTGTGGTCATAACCAGTTCTCACAGCCACTCAGCCTGAAGGTCAATGCCGCCCACCAGTGTGCCAACAGCCATCAAGGCTCAACTACAACAGGAAGGCACCCACGACCCACGGAAGGGACGCTCCCGGGGCACACAGGTCAGGTCATCAGGGAAACTGCACCACTGGGCCCACCTGCTACCTAAGGCCACCTGGTGAAGACTGGGAGACACAGCAGACCTACCTAATAAATGGCTTGGGGAAATGTGGACAGGTACATGCCAAAAAATGAAACTAGACCACCATCTTACACCATTTACAAGAATAAACTCAACATGGATTAAGGACCTAAATGCAAGACCTGAAACCATAAACTCCTAGAAGAAAACATAGGTGGTAAACTCTCTGACATAGCTCATTTTTTTATGATGTATCTGCTCAGGCAAGGGAAGCAAAAGAACGAATAAACAAACGAGACTACATTACAGTAGAAAGTGCCCAGCAAAGAACACCACTCACGAAACGAAAGGACCACCTAACAGCTGGGAGAAGAGACTCGCCCGTGACTCATCCGAGAAGGGGCTAACATCTAAAATCTATAAAGAACTCGTACAACTTAACACCAACCCCCTGCCCACAGAACAATCCAATTAAACCACGGGCAGAGGACCTGAACAGACATTTCTCCCAGGAGAACCCACAGATGGCCCACAGACGCATGGGAAGATGCTCAGCGTCACTTGTCCCCACAGAAATGTGAGTTGAAACCACAATGAGGTGTCGCCTCGCACCCGTCAGAGTGGCCGTCGTCAGTGTTGGCGAGGATGTGGAGGGAAGGGAGCCTTTCTGGTGGGACTGCAAGCCGGTGCAGCCACTGTGGAAGGCAGTAGAGGGTCCCAGAAAATCGAAAACAGGACTACCTTATGACCCAGAATTTGTACCTCTTGATATTTATTTGAAAAAATTCAAAATACTAATTCAAGAAAGAGCACATCCTTATGTTCACTGGAGCATTAGTTACAATAGCCAAGATGTGGAAGCCACCTAAGTGCCCACCGACACCCACTATACAAAGGAGTGTGGTGTACACATATAACGGAATATTACTCAGCCATAAAAACAATGAAATCTTATCATTTGCAACAACCAAGATGGACCTAGAAGGTATTATGCTAAGTGAGGTTAAGTGCAAGGCAGAGAAAGACAAATACTGTATGATTTCATTTATATGTAGAATCTAAAGAACAAAACAAACAAAACGGAAACAGACTCATGGACACAGAGAAAAGACCTCTGCAGGTGGGAGGGGGCTGGAGTGCTGTGTGGACAAGGTGAAGGGATTAGAAAGTACAAATTGGTAGTACAATCGTAATAACGATGTATGGTGGCAGCTGGGCACTAGGCTCATAGAAGGGGTCACTTCCTAAATTATGTAATTGTCTAACCACAATGGTGTACGCCAGGAACTAATATAAAACAATATTGAATTTCAACTGTAATTGAAAAATAACGAAGAAAAGTTTTCCCATTTAACACTGTGTCAGAGGCAAGGCGCCAGCAGCCAAGGCGTCAGCAAAAAAGACCGATTTCCCAGCTCCCTGCGGATGCTCAGCCGACAGAAGCTGATGAATGCACAGAAAGAGTCCCGAATGTGCCAATGCGGGCGATTCTGTTCACTGAGAAAAGGGTGGTTGGTTTATTAACTGGAAGTACAGAAAGCTAAACTCCTCCATTGCTTCACATATAAAAGTAAATCCCAGATGTTTTAGAGATTTAAATGTCAAAAACTGTAAAATATTAGAAGAAAATTTAGAGTAATATCTGTCCAAACTTGGAATGGGGAAAAGCCAACCAGGAATTCTAGAAGATGTAAAGGAAAAGGGAGAGAGTTGACTTCTTCTAAGTGAACAAAAATTCAAAGGACAAAAAGGCACCATTAACGGAGTCTGGACCGGTGGCTCTCAACCAGGGTGGTTGTTGTCCCATCCCCCCAGGGGACAGGTGGCAATGTCTAGAGACCATTTTGGTTGTGGATGGGAAGCGGTCAGGGCTACTTCTAGAAACTGTATAACATACAGGGCAGACCCTCACAGTAAGACATTTACTGGTCCCAAACATCAGTTGTGCTGAGGCCGAGAAACTGGCCTAGACAAATAATAGCCTGGAAAAAGCATATTAGCAATTCAAATGACAGGCAAGTTTCTAACAACAGTCAAAAGATGGGCAAATAGACTGGCTATTCACCGAAGAGGAAAATCAATGGACAAGACGCTCGACCTTGCTGGGAGCTACGACGGATGCCCCATTCACCCGCCAGACTGGCCAGTTAAACACGCAGCGCTGAGCAAGGCTGGTGAGGAGGGCTTGGGGAGAAGGGCACACCTATATGCTGCCTGTGAGATGTAAATTTTAACACGTTTTGTTGACTGCCACTTGATAATACCTACTAAAATTCTATGTAAACCTACCCTTCTGACCCAGCAATTCCAATTTCGGAATCCATGCCGCACAGACTAAAAGCACCAACACATTACGAACAGAAAAACCTGGCTGGCAATGATCTAAGTGCCAATTGCTAGAGAGAAGCGGAACAGCACACGCAACTGCATGGCGGTCGTGCAGCTACTGAAAACAGGAGCTGCAGCCCTTGACCCGGAGGACTCTCTCCGCCATACGGCACGTGGAAAAGGCAAGCTGCGGAATAATGCATGTAATATGATCACCGTTTTTGTAAAGACAAAACACAAAAGCTCTACGTATGTGTCCACAGGTTTGCAGGAGCACCAAGGAAGGGGGATGGGGGAAGGACACACAGTCCATGGTCACCTCAGGGGGATGGCAATGGATGGGGAAGACCAGCAACTTATTCTTCAGATACTTATACATCTTTTCGCTTCTTACAATAAGCATGTTATACTTTCCTAGTTAAAAACAATATATGGTTTATAAAAAGAACCAAAGGAAAGATAATAACATAAGGAAGAAAAAAAGATCAAAGCCTTCTGGATAACTGTGCATGTTTTATGGCTCCAACGAGAACAGAAGGAACAGCAGGTTTCCTTTGGAAGTGACCAGATGGCTGACTAGTACTCTGACCTTGGCCAGACCCAGGCCCCATCTGGGCTAGGAAGAGAGCTGGGTGGGGGCTCCTTAATTCGGTAACAGAACCTGGGGAGAAGATCCCCAAACTAGTACTAATCAGAGCCCCTGCCGAGGCCACCTAGAAGGATGCTTCTCATAACTGAAGCCAGTTTCCAAAATTGTTTGTTTAAATGATGTGTAGAAAACCTCAGATCTCTTTTTTACATTCGGAATAAAGGGCCTGTATTCTCTCTCCTGGTACAAAATTCCCTTCAGAGGAGAGACTGTGTCTCAACTGCTCTCTCTGCCCACTAGCAGCGTAAGAACTCACTGTCAGCCCTGAAAAGTGCCCGGTGGTCGTACTGTGAGGGGCCTGGTTCTGCAGAGCAAGGTCCTGCTTGTGACCTGTTGATGTGCCCCCAATTGAAGGTCACACGTGCATGAAAGCTTAGGTGGACGGGGACCATGTGGAGTGACAAGTTTGCCACTAGTTGGTGAATGGTGGCATTGTTACCAGCTACCTCTGCTTGGTGAAGCAGGCCAGGCAGAGGCCTGGTGGCTGACAGCTTAGCGGAGGGACAATGGCACCATGACATCAGCACCGATCGCTTTCACACCAACCTGACCTTTCCCTGGGACAAGGGCCGTCCCCTCCTGGGCAGGGTCTGGTCCTGGGGATTATGGTGAAGGACACCTTTTTGAGTGCTAACATGCTGAGCTTTAGTGAGTGAATGGCGTTAAAAGAGACACAGTCTCTATCTTATTAAGAGAACCTTGTAACAGAAGAGAAACTCTAAGCTCTTTACTCAAGTTTAATGAGAACATGTAAGATCCCTAAGTGATAGGTGTGTGGCCTTTGAGGTCTTGCTAGCAAGGGGAAAATGGTTGAGCTCCTAAGTCAGATCAGGCAGCTCTAGGTTCGAATCTGCACTCCACTGTTTCCTGGTTGTTACTTAACTTCTTTGAACCTCCGTTTCCCTACCTGTGCAACCAGAGGAGCTGATGGGTAGCTCACACCACAGTTGTAAGGCTGCGACACTGAAGACAAGACTTCACCATTGGCACCTGTCACTGTCACCACCATCATGATGATGGCCATAACGACTTTGCATTAACTGCTGCCTAGGTTCCAGGCAGCGGGCACTGAGGAATTCGACCCAGGCGTTTACTTGGGGCCGGGAGGCAATGGGGGGTTTGGTCAAGTACAGCTCGGCTGCTGAGAACGTGAACTTACCCTTGCCTGGAAGGGAGGAGAGTAACTAGGCAAAGGGAGGGCAGAGAGGTCTGGGCTGAGGGCTGTGCACAAGCAGGAGCAGGGATGAGAGGGTGCTGCAGGTGGAGGTGGGGACAGGCGACTGGCAGGGAGGGTCAAACCCAGCCCGGTGCCCAGGGCCCTGCCCTCCCCCGCGGAGCCCGTCGTACCCACAGCCCGATGCCCAGGACCAACAGGAGGTACAAAACCATCACCAGGATGTCTACTGCGTTGTTCACGCCGGAGTCCACAGCACTCCAGTTAGAGGCGATGCCGGTCCAGGGGAAGTGCATGGCTGGGCTTCCGGGCTAGCGGAGCAGGGCAGGCTCCGCTGGAGGCGGCAACGGCTTTGATTTTGACTTCCGCTTTGGCTCCGCGGCCGCGGGGCAGCCTGGGAACGGCCGCGGGGCAGCCTGGGAGTTCCGGGGCGGCCCGAGCGCTGCGTAGCCTAGTTCTCACCGAGCAGCCAAGGCCTCGCTCGTTCGGGGTCGCGCTCTTTGCAGCACGTCTTGGCTGCTAGTCCAGGCACGGCGCCCTGGCTTTGTCGGCCACGGCTGCTTCATCCCAGGCGAAGAGCGGGTCCAGGCGGGATCAGTAACTCTTTCCGAGCCCTTAGGGGACCCTGGGGCAAAAGGAGAAACCAATAACACTGCGCCAGTCTTTATAATTCTGATGTTTTGTTCATTGTGGGTTTTGGGCATTACTTTAGATTTATTAAAATATTACATTAGAATATTATCTCTCTTGAGTCCTGAGTTTTTTTGGTACCTCCCTAAATTTTGCCCCAAGAAAATTGCCCCGCTCGGCTCACCCCCAGTCATGGCCCCATTGGACCAACTGATCGCAGAGGGTCTTCAGCTTTTGCAGTTTGACTTTTATTGGTGCATTTTCAATCTAAGCCAAGCGGTTACTCTCCTTGGTGTGTTTCTCTGCTAAATTGTAGTTTTAGAAATTTTGGTCAATAATGGTAATACTTAAAATAGCTAATACTTACATAGCTCTTGCTGGGTGCCAGGCCTCCTTCTTCGCACTCTGCATATACTGACGCATTTGATTCTCACAATAACCGATTAGTCTGCGTGGTGACCACGGCGGCAGGGAGGCCTCTCCCTGCGGTAGCCAGCCGGCGGTCTATGGTCTCGGTCCCCTGAGCAGAGTTCTATAGTCCTAGTTTAGCTCAGTGCTGTCCAGAAGACATACAACGTGAATCATGGATTATTTTATTTTTCCAGCCTTATTGAGACGTCACTGACCAATAAAAATTGTACATATTTAAGGTGTACAACCTGATGTTTTGGTATATGTATGTATTGTGAAATAATCACCATATCAAGCTAATGAACATATTGATGACTTCAGTTACCACTGTGTGTGTGTGTTTGGTGAGGGCACTCGAGATCTACTCTGTTGGCAAATGTTAAGTGTATTAAAAATTATTATTAACTCTAGTTACCTCACTGTACAGCAGGTCGCTAGGACTTTCTCATCTTATGACCGAAAGTTTGTACGCTTTGATCAATGTCTCCTGTCCCCACCTGACCCCTAGCTTCTGGTAACTACCATTCTACTGCCTGTTACTATGAGTTCAACTTTTTAAAAAAAGATTTTAATAGTCAGTACACTATTTTAAAAATATTGCATGGTGAGATCATGCAGTATTTGTCTTTCTGTGTCTGGTTTATTTCACTTAGCATAATGTCCTCTACGTTCATCCACGTCTTTGCAAATTTATGTGTACTGGTGTGTGTATGCCTCACATTTCTGCATCCACTCATCTGCCCATACATACTTAAGTCGTTTTTATGTCTTGGCTGCTGGGAATAATGCTGAGATGAACGTAGGGGTGTAGATGTCACTTCGCGATAGAGATTTTATTTCCTTCGGATGTACACTGAGCAGTGGGATTGCTGGGTTGTAGCGTAGTTCTGTTATAGAACAGACGGGGGGAGGGATGAATGATATGAAAGAACCCCTTTTTTTCCCTAGGTTTCCCTAGGTTCCTCCCCCTTACCAGGTTTGCTTTGCCCACCGCCAGAGGAAAGACGTAAAAGGAAAGGAAAGGAATAAATAAATTATTATTTATTTGGAAGTTGTACAGACTAAAGTTCTTTAGAATACGCATAAAGGCACACAGTCCTTCCCTCTCCCTCTGCCTCGTCTGGAGGCTCCTGTATCTCACACAGGCTCCCGGCACCATCCACATGGCAAAAGGGAGCACTTCCAAAGCCACAGAGGTCCTGACTCTCATCCAAGTCACGTGGTCCTCACTCTGCCAAAACTGCGTGGTCCCAACAAGATGCCCAAGCCATGTGCTTCCAAAAAGAGACACCAAATGGCTGCCCTGCCCAGGGTTTAAACCCCAGCACCAATCTTTCTCTGCAGCCTCATTTCCGGCTCCTCCCACAATTGGCCGCAGCTGCCAGCATTCGGGGCAGGTGTGGCCCTGTGTTGTGGAGCCAATTATCTCCAAGCTTTTCTGGACCCCATTACGAAGTCCTGTTTGGGGGGCCCCCTCTTGGCTGCACCCTGTTACAGTTCTGTTTTCAATGTTCTGAGGGCCCTCTGTGCTATTTTTCAAAACGGCTGCACCGATTTACATCCCAACCAACAATGCACCACCGTCCTCACCAACACCTTCCTGACAGGTGGTCTCGGTGTGCATTTCCTTGGTGACTAGTGACACTGAGCAGCTTTTCATGTACCTGCTGCCTGTTTATATGTTTTCTTTGGAAAGATTTCTATTCAGGGTCTTTGCCCATTTTAAAAATTGGGTTATTTGTGTTTGTTTTGCTATTGAGTTGAGTTCTTTATACATTTTATTTTTTTATTTATTTTTTAAATTTCTTTTTAAAGATTTTATTTATTTATTTTTAGAGAGAGGAGAAGGGAGGAGAAAGAGCAATGTATGGTTGCCTCTCACATGGCCCTCACTGGGGACCTGGCCTGCAACCCAGGCATGTGCCCCGACTGGGAATCGAACCGGGACCCTCTGGTTCCCAGCCCACGCTCAATCCACTGAGCTACACCAGCCAGGCAATCTTTATACATTTTAGATAGTAACCTCTTATCAGACATGTTGTTTGCAGATGTCTTGTTGGTTTCCCGTGATGTGTATCACAGATATAATTAAACATTTTTTCCATACCCATGTTAAGAAAGTAAAGGAAATGGGTAAAGTTAACTGGGATAATATATTTTATTTAACTAATATCTCCAAAATATTATCATTTCGGTATGTAATCAGTGTAAAAATTGTTGAGATACTTTATTTTATTTTTCCACATTAAGTCTTTGAAATCTGGTGTGTATTTTACACATCTCAATTCTCACGCTGACTTCTCACCAGAAATACTTGATCTGTCCTTAAAACTTAATAAAATGTACATTTCAAAATATAGATTCACAAACCAAGTTGTTTTAAACATACTTAAAAATTTTCCAGTAGCTAACTACATTATCAACATTTTATTTTCCTTTAAGTCAATGACGAAACTGGTTCATCTTTTTAGAAGAATGGGTTTGACTTTGAGGCAAAAGCATATTAGTTTCAAAATTCCGTGTGTCCGAGTTAAGCCGTCCGCGGGCCCTCGTGGCCCACTCAGTGCGGTTAACATCGACTTCAAAGAGGCGTCGCGTAGAAAAAGCATTTCTGACTGGATCGCTCTCACAAAGGGTGCTTCAGACTTTGCTGTATTTTTGCCTCCAATTACATAACAGCCAGTCACAATGAAAATCTTTGACATATTGACTCGTGTTTGGAGAATGTGAAAATCATTATTATTGATCTGTATTATGAAGTTTCCATTTGAGCATAAATTCCTACACTTGGCTAGCTAGGGTACAAATAAGCCTTTCCTTTCTTTGACTTTAAATGTAGCCCATTTATACACAGTACATATTCGTGAGAAATGTAAATAAGGCGGCCATCTATTGCCTTTGATGAGTGAATATTTGACAAGCATTCCTTTTGCTTCAGGAAAATCATAAAATATGTAAATTATAATTGACATTACAGTAATTCTTTGTAAAATCTCCAACGTTCAAACAGTGAGCACTGGCAAAAGCACATCATTGAATTCATCGCCTTCCATGTCTTCAACAGTTTCATAAAATGGTGATTCAAATCTGCAGATACACACTGCCTGATTTTAACAGCTGTGTCCATCCATGATGCTTCCCGTAAAGTCTGCCATAAAAACTAAGCACAAATATCTTTAAATACGTACCACAGGGTGGGATAAAGCAATAGGGAGACATCAGTCTCCTGTTTTAAAATTCCATTCAATCTGGAGTTCTGACCTAACATAGCTGGAGCACTATCTGTCGTGATAAAAACTATCGATACTTTTTCATATTTACCGGAAAATCTTTGATAAATGTAAAGAAGGTTAAAAATATGTATGCTACAAGTTTGATCTTTTAGGTCATGAATTGGCAACATTTGTTCATAGGTTTGGGTGTTCTTTGAGACAAAATGTGTTCAAAATATTAATTGGGCAGGGTCTCATATCACCTGCTCCACTAAAGGTAAAGAAAGGTACTTGAAAACTTGCAAATATCGAGTCTATTCGTTTTTGAAATTGTTAGGCAGGGCTTGCATCCTGTGGGCAATTGTTTCAAGACAATTGAAAAATTTTTGGCTTTTTGTAAAATATCTTTTTGTAGCTTTTTATTATAATTTTCTAACAAATTTCCGTCACAGGAATAATTCCTTTTGTCATCTTTCCATCTAAATTGTTTTTCTTTTTGGTACAAGAATCCAAGCTGTTTTAGAGCTGGCCGAAGTACAAGCTCAAATTCTGTTCAAAATGATTACAATTTTTTAACATTTATTTCTGATTTCAGGCAACTAAATTTGTGATTTTTTTAAATCACTGAGAGCAACTTTTTAAAAATCAAATTCACCCTGTAGTTGTTGAAAATTTCTCTTAATATTGTTCACTTAGTTATCTTTAATTACTTTTACACACCCAACAAGTAGCTCTGCCATAGAGCATGATGCATAGACACTGTGTCCTTTAGGCAAAGGGACTCCTTTGTGGTTATGAAGTGACCGCTTTTTACCTAGCAACGCCCTTTGCTCTGAAATCTATTTTTCTCCCTCCCGCCCTCCCTTCCTTCCTCTTCTCTCACTTTCTTTAGTTTCTCCCATCTCCCCACATCCCTCCCCTGTGACAACCATCAGCTTGTTCTCCGTATCTATGGATTGGTTTCTGTTTTTAAATTTTTTTAAAGATTCCACATATAAGTGAAATCATATGGTATTTGTCTTTGTCTGACTGACTTCACTGAGCATGATACTCTAGGTCCATCCACGCTGTCACAAACGGCAGGATTTCACTCTTTTTCACGGCTGAGTAACATTCCACTGTATGTGTGCACCGCATCTTTATCTAACGGTCTATTGATGGGCACTCGGGTTGCTTCCATATCTTGGCTATTGTGAGTAATGTCGCAATGAACGTAGAGGTGCATTTATTTTTTTGAATTACTGTTTTGTTTTCTTTGGATAAAAACCCAGAAAAATTTCTGGGTTGTATGGCAATTTGTTTTCATTTTTTTGAGGAATCTCCATATTGTTTTCCATATATTTATGTTTCTATTTTTACATTTAAAATATATTTATGATTGCCAGCATATAGTTGGGTCTTGAGTGTTTATTTAATCAGATAATCTCTATTTTAAGCATTGATGTGGTAGTGTTTAAATATGCCATCAGGCAGTTTAATTTCTACTTCTCCCATATGTTCTTTTTTTTTTTTTGTCCTTCTTTTGGATTAATTGGTGGTGTCTGTGTGAACATTCACACCTTCATTCTATTTCCTCTGCTGCCTTTTTAGCCGTAACTCTCTGTTGTGTTATTTCAGTGGTTGCTTCAGGGATTATAGTATCCACCTTTAACTTAACCCAATTACCTTCAAGTGCTATCAGTTCACTTCACATGGAGTGAAGAGCTTCACGATAGTACACAGTCATTTCTCCCCTCTCAGCCTCTGTGATAGTCATACATTGTTACATTATTATACTTTAAAGAGATTTAAATAATTTAAAAAGTGTTTTTATATTTACTCACAGTTACTAGACATATAGGACTTTAAATGTTTATAGATAAAGCCTACATATTTCTTAAAATTTATGTACTATATGCAGTTTAAAATTAATACATAAAATTTTAGTAACATTTATATATTATAAACATATTTCTGCATTATTATAAAAATATATAATCATGAGTGTATAAACACATATATTAAAACATCATTTTCACCAGTTTTGCTGGGGAGTGGGTGGAGCCCTTCACATCGCCACCCGGGAAGTGGAACGCCCCCTCTCCGCAGCTGGTGGGCGTGGATGCCAGCTGGATGCTTACTGCAGGAAGACTTGAGAATAGACGTCCCAGTGATTCCTATTTTCGTTTTTAATTAAAACAAAAAATTTTTTTGGCTGGCCACACATTAACTCGTTAAATAAAGCTCTTGTTACTTTGAATTTTAATTTTCTGAGCCCGTTGGGGATACAGAGCACTCATAACCTAGCTAGCCCAGAAAAATTGGGTCCCCCGCCCCGCACCGCACCCAAACCCAGGGCAGGGAGATGAGGAAACCAGCTACTTGCGCGTCAGCCCTCTCCTGGCAATCCCGCCACCTGGTGGCAACTTTTATGTACACTACCTTGAGCCTGGATTAGATTTCGTGGTCTCTGGCTCCCTCCAGCGGTGAAACTTTGCAGCCTGGTGTTTCGTGATTGACCATATTTTATTTGTGACGAAGTGATGTTTGACACCGGGAGTGTGTTCGTCTTTTACAAGGAAGGAGATTTGGGGGCTTGTTAGCTGAGGGGCTAAAGTAATCAACCTGTATCCACGTCCACAGGCTGCCGGCTGGCATTTCACCCGTCACGGGCCAGGTTTGGGCTCCCTGGGAAGACATTCAAGGCAAGTCCTCCCCCACAGGTCTCTATTCAGTATTCCTCCCAGGTCAGCGCATTGTTACTTTCAAGGTCTGGGACCCATGCATCTATCTCAGAAGATTTTCGGGGTGATTGTGAAGGCTATAAGGGAGGTATCACTGTGCAGTCTTCCTCCAGATTTGCTGGCCAGCAGTGAAAGGATTGAGAAGAAAAGCTGGTTTGGAATTTTTTTTTAATACCTACACCTTCAAAGACATAAGGTTCCCTTCTTCCTTTTTTGTTGGGTTCTCCACATCTCAGACCATTTCACTCCATCTCACAGTATTTAACGATTTCCTGCTGATTTCCTCCTAGCGGAGAGGGCATCCACTGGGACTGATCTAATTGCAGACGCCCCACTGCCCAGCCTTCCCTTGGTCTTCAGGGAAAGCTGCCTGGATTTGTGATCCAAGGTTGAGGGGCCTATTGTCCTTGTGACCAGTCAGAAGCTGTGACCTTGTGCTTCTGAGCTGCATCCTGTGCATCATTTAGCTTGATTGGCTACCATTCCCGGACTCCAGCTCCTTACCTTTCCCGGGAAAGATCATTCAGAAAAAATAAAACCCAGCCTCCTTGGCAGTGGTTTCTTGGAATGTTGGATTTAATTCTTGTAGGCTGCTGCCCGTCCGACCGTCCATGAAACGTCCCATATGAGAAGCCCTAGAACAGACTGGATGATCTGTTTTGCAGAAACATGGCATGGGGGGCCATCCTGTCTGAGGACGTCCCTGAAGCCAGAAGTTTTGTCCATCCCCTAAGACTTCGCGAGAGTGTGGAGAGCTGACAGGCTGGCTTCCTCCACCCAGGAAACTGGAAGGACAGAACATTTCTCGAAGAGGGAGAGCTGTGTGTACAACCTCACTCTTTCCACGTGAAGCCTCGGGGAGAGGCAAAGGCACAGGAAAATCGATTCCCAGGCAGAGCAGCCGGTGCCTGTTCTGGGATGGTGAGTGCCCCCCACTTGTTACTAGAGCTAAGTCTGAGGCATTAGAAAGAGTGTTTGTATTTGGTTCCGAGCTGTTGTAGCTGCTCGGTCCCTCAGATATCTTGGTCTCTTTTATACACTGCCGGACAGACTTCTCTAACACCGTTGTCCTTGGATTAAACCTCGCTCGTCTTGGAGGACCTTGCCTGCCACATGACCCCTGGGAGAGCGGAAGAGCAACTCCATCCAGTCTTTGCCCCTTCCCACAATTGCCACCCCAAAGAAAGCTGCCTGTGTTCTTGCAGCTGATCTAGTCCCTCTGGGTTAACCCCAGTTTGGATCAGGCGGACCAGCAGTTGGGTCGTGCAGTCACCACACTGGTGTTCTGTGGCAGCTGGCTGGTAGCACTCTGCAGGATCGGTGCTGGGAGGCCTCACCCATCAGAGAGCCCAGAGGCCATGGAATGAAGTGGAGGGATGAGCCTGGAAGTTTTGAGAGCAGCAGATGCAAAATATTGGACAGTTCCCCACCAGTCTTCGTTAAAGACTACCCCCAAATGACCAGCCTTGTCTACTATGTAGATGTCTCCCTTCAGTGAATGGAATGGAAATTGTTTCTACCTATATCCGAAGATTGATGTTTGAATTCATGATCTTTCTCATTCGCCCTGTCCCAGGTCTCTTTAGACAGCCTGTCAGGGGCAAAGAAATGCGTCCATGGGGCCTGGGCCAGAGCTGGTCCGTAGCAGTGGTCTGCACTGCAGGTGGGGGTGGGGGGCCGGCAAGGTCTGCAGGAACGGCTCTCCTGGCAGGGAGACAGCTGCCTGAGCATACAGCATGAGCTGGTCTGTGCAAGTTGCATATGGGATTTATGTTTGATTAGTGATCTTTCCCCCCGTTGCCCTTACAGGGATCTGGAAAATGGAGTTCTGGGCTAAACAGATGCTTTCTGGAAGAATACACAAAGGAAGAGACTCAAATATAAAAACTATGGTGGTCGGCAATCTGTTGGGGACTGGGGAAGCCAGGGGCTAAGTGTCATGGCTTTGCTGTTACGGGGGCTGCCCTCACCTCCCCACCCACCCTACCGTGGGTGGGGAGATAGGGCTCTGAGATCTGGGGCAAGGGTTACACATAAAACCAGAGGGAAGTCTTGGACCAAAGAAAAGCCTAGGGGTTTGGGCCAGATTCCAGGTCCCGGGAGAGAGACTCATCAGGAACAGATGCTTCTGGGTGTCCTGACGGACTGACTCCTGTCTCAGGGTGCTGGGTTACTGCTTCAGACTGAGGTGCTGTTCTAGTGATTCTCAGTCAGGGGTAGGCTGGAGGTCTGCAGGGGTGACCTGGTCAGGATGTGGCGATTTACTGCCTTACAAGGTCACTTCCTCCTCCATCCCAGGAGCAGCCCCACCCCATCCCCAACATGGAGGGTGACCAGCAGGGGCTCCCTTGTGGGAGTTTCCTCAGGCTTTAAATCTTTCCTGGAGATGATGGACCCTGGGACTGAAAAAGAGAGAGGAGAGAAACACTGGGGAGGTAGGGGTTTGGTACTTCTTTCCCCACATTCTAGGCGCTTCTCCAGGTGGACTGAGATTTGCTCGGCTTTGCCACTAGGTGGTGCTGTCTACTCGTACAGAAGCACAGGGAGGTGAGGAACTGGGCAGCTGCAAGGAGTGAGTGGTGTGCAGAGCCTGCTGCACTGGCTCACAGAGCTGATCTTGAACTTGTCCCTTCCTGACTCTGTATTCAGTCACGCACCTTCATAGCTTTAAACTGGCCTCGGTGGGAGGATCGACACCACGGGTATGAAGTTGGCAAATGCTACAAATGAAGGCTTCCCCCGCCAGCTTCCAGGTCGGTTGGTCAACATTTACCAGCACAGCATTGGGCATAGTGACCATTCAGTGACACTGACTGGGAAACTGAGGCTTGGGGAGTG
Source organism: Micronycteris hirsuta (assembly GCA_004026765.1). Lineage (NCBI taxonomy): Eukaryota > Metazoa > Chordata > Mammalia > Chiroptera > Phyllostomidae > Micronycteris > Micronycteris hirsuta. The sequence goes on along the minus strand of PVJI01012760.1, from coordinate 31,215 downwards.
TATTGAACCTGTGGCAAAACTGGAAAAGAACCCTACTGTGTGTTGTGTTGGAAAGCTGGAAAATGAGCGAGGTGCTTTCTTGCTGCTGTCGCCTTGCAGTGTCCCTCTAGCACCCTCTGTTGGCAAAGCCCCGCAGTGCACCAGCTGGCAAAACTTTTCATCTAAGAAACAGCAATCCTTTCTACAAAAATCTCATCCTCTCCCTCAAATGAGGAGACACATGTTCTCACGAGTCATTGTAAACACAGCTAACCATATTAATTTCTCCTCAAATTCAGTCACAGTTCCACTGAATATTCTGTTAACCACCAAGAACTTGTATATAAAGTAATACTGAGAAGAGATCATGGGTAATAGATCCTAATATGTATATACATATAACAAGGAAAGAAAAAGGTGAACAGTTACTGCAGACAGGGCCCTCAAACAATTAATGATTTTTTAAAAAGATTTTACTTATTTATTTATTTATTTTTAGAGAGAGTAGAGGGAGGGAGAAAGAGAGGGAGAGAAACAGCAATGTATGGTTGCCTCTCACATGGTCCTCACTGGGGAACTGGCCTGCAACCCAGGCATGTGTCCCGACTGGGAATCGAACTGGGACCCTTTGGTTCCCAGCCCGCGCTCAATCCACTGAGCTACACCAGCCAGGGCCAATGAATGATTTTTTAAAAAAGTATAAATATGTCCCAAATATTTCACATGACATACTTATACTAAAAAGATTACGTGTTGTTTATCTGAAATTCATGTTTAAACAGCCATTTGTACTTCTGTTTGCTAAATGTGGTAACCCTAGTCATGAGATCATAGTTAATATCTATGACATCTTTCTTCCTCTATTGATTAGATATTTCTCGTCCTCAGCTAGAATCTCAGCTGGTCACGGGTCTCTTTACCTGGTGATGGATCTAAACCTTTGTTCTTTAAGGCTCTGAGTGCTAAGAAGTCCTAAGATGCTTAGTGCCCGGGGTTCGGGACAAAGTCCTCCTGCCCCCTGGTGTAGCTGCTGCCCAATTTCTCCTTAGTAATCAGGATCAATTAGTCCCACCCGAAGAGCAGCCTCTTTGTCTGCCTGTTGGTTTCAACTCAGTGGAACCACTGCAGCGCCCCCTGGTGGAAGCATTATCTTTTTCAGAACAAAGATCTCCAAAGCAGATCTCAAAGCTGCCAGGACAAAAGCAAACATTCTCTGAGTGAATTGTTAGGACTAATTATGAAAGAAACCCACTCCTACTTCTATCTCCTGATTCCCAGACTCAAGTATTATGTCTCTGGGAGAGACTGTACCATTTCGTGGTCTTTGATTCAAAGCATAAATTGCATCTTGCAAGACAGAAGTACAATATTTCTATTTCAAAGTGTCATCTCTCAGCTTGTGCCATAACAGAGTCTTCAGTAAGCCACCCCACTTTTAATGAGGTCAGTTGCTTCTGGGCAATGGGGTGTATGCTAAGACCAGTTAATCCATGTTGCACTTCTTCAGCTGTGGAATAAGTTCCTCAACTAGATGCAGTGCTGTGGGGAATACCATGATGGTGGCTAAGACATCCCAAGAGTCTAGGGAAGTTGGTGCGGGAAGAAGCATTATAGCAGTGAAAACAAATCCGTATCCAGAATTTGTACCCATTCCTTAACGGAAGAGGTGCAATGGAATCAACCTGCCACTAGGTGGCTAGCTGGTGCCCCAAGGAATGGTGCTGGGGCTCCCTGTTGTTCTCCGCTGTTGGCAGATTAACCACTAGGTGGAAGCAGCACCCAGCTCAGCCTTGGTAAGGGAGAGACCCTGTCCACCAGCTCATGCCCAGTCCCCATGCCTGCAATCATGGTCCCTTTGTTCATGAGCCCATTGGGCAAACAATGGCATGGCTGGGAAGAGTGTGTCATTTAGTCCACCTGATTACTGAGGCCTCTTTTGCAGAGAGTGTTCAAATGCTGTTCAATGATACAGGATGTGAATATCTTTACACAGTGTCCATTCCAAGAGACCCGTCCTGTACCTCTTTCAACTCTCTGTGCTATATATTTTCAAATACCGACTACTGATCCTTCTGAGACCTCAAGCTGCCATAACAAAATGCCATAGGCTAGGTGGATTAAACTGCAGACATTTCTTTATCTCAGTTCTGGAGCCTGGGGTGTCCTAGATCAGGGTGTTGGCAGATTTGGGTTCCGATGAGGACTTCCTGGTTTGCAGTCGGCTGCCTTCTCACTGTGTGCTCGTCTGGTCTTTCTCTGTGCATAGGGATAGACCGAGATGATAGAGATAGAGACAGAGATATTGACTGATTTTGCTCTTCCTTTTCTTATGTAGACATTAATCCCACCACAAGGGTCCCCTCCTGACCTTACCTAAACCTAAGTGCCTTCCAAAGATCCCATCCCCAAATACCACCACATTGGTGGTGAGGGCTTCAACCTATGGATTTGAGGGGGATACAAACATTAGCCCATAACATTGACCATCTACCCAAACCACTGGTGACTACCATGAATCACTGTGGATACAAATTTCTTGCTATTGCTCAATGCAGACCGAGCAGATCTGAAATGGTCCCTCCAGTCTCTGTCCCTGGGAGAGCTGTCCTTCCTTCACTGCTGTCCTGCCTGAGTGGGGCTGCAGTGTTGCAGATGGCCACTTTCAGGGGGTACCAGCATATCATGCAGACCCCTCAGGAAACCAGGCTCATAACCTCCTACCGTGTGTCAGGTGCAGGGATGAGGCCTCCATAAGGGAAGCCAACCCCTGTGGGGACCAGAGCATGGCAGGGAGAAGCAGGGCCAGGGTCTCTGGCATTCAGATGTCCCTGAGTGCTCCATGTCTAGATGCCCAATTATGTGAGCCCATAATTCCTTCCTTGTTTGAGGCAATTTTTTTTTTTTGGTGTGCTCCACAGGATCACTGAAAACACTAAGCATAGGTCTGCACACAAAGAGGCACCTGGTAATTCTGTCCCAGCCTTAAACACTGGAGAGGAAAGGCCATGAATTTCCATCACATCAAAGCTAGCAAATTATTGAAAATGTAAGGGGCACAGACATGACTTTGCATAATGTGAATGCTTGGTACACACCTCACAAATGCGTAATGCATGGAGAAAGTCATTCAGAGAAGAGCACTCTTTCCAGGAATGGTGGTGGGTCAGGTCGTTCAGTTGAGTTAAAAGTAAATGGATGGATGAAGATTCCATAAAGTTCCTACCCCAAAGAAAGCTGGTGTGGTTATATTGAGATGAGATTTACAAGCTTTATGGCCAAGAAGCATTACCTGAAATAACTTGAAGAAGATAATAGCAGATTGGAAGACTTAAATGACTTGACCCAATGGACTTACATCTAGAACACATACCCAGAGTTACAGTATGTATATTCCCTTCAAATAGAAAAAGAACATTGACAAAAATTGACCATATACTGGGTCATAAAGCAAGCCTAAACAATGACTAAAATTATTCATTTCGAATGACTGAAATCATTCAGCATATATTCTATACGCAAAACACTAGAAATCAGTGATAAAATAGAAATCAATAACAGAGATGCTAGACATCCTCACATGTTTAGGAATAAAGAAATATGCTCCCAACAGTGCAGGGAAGTAAATAACATTTTGGAAATTAGAGAACACTTTGAACTGAACAATGAGGAAATGACTACATAAAATCCTTGTGGCATGCAGCTAATGCAGCACAGAGAGGGAAATTGATAACCTTAAACCATATTTAGAAATTTTATAGAGAATAAAAGAGCCAAAAATTAATGAGCTAAGTATATATCTCAGAGAGCTAGAAAACAGCAAAGCAATCTCAAAGAAAATAGAATAGATGAAATGAGAAAGAGAAGAACACGAAAAAGAAACAATAGATAACAAATAGTGGAGATGAGAAAACAAGAACACAGGGAGTGCGCTCCTTTATGACACAACTGAAACTGAAGTGATTTGGTGACTTTGTCGAGAACCAGAGAAAGAAGGCAAACATTACTCACATCAGGAAGGAAAGGGAGGACATTTTTGCAGACCTGGAATACCTAACATGGATAACCAGAGTCTATTATAATAGCATTGTGCCAATAATTGGAGATGAAATGAGGACATTCCTAGAAAAACTTAATCAAACATATATATTCGACTCAAAGAGAACTTGAAAATCTCGATTCTCCTAAAGGCACTGAATCAGAAGTCAAAAATCTTCCTACAAAGAAAACTGGCTCAGAGAGCTTCACTGGTAAGCAATTCCAACCATATACAAATATCTCCAGAGACTAAAACAGTTCTTTTAGGGGATAAACAAAGTCTCATTTTATAAAGAGAACATAAGCTCCACTGTGAAATCTGACAAGGGCAGCGGAAAGAGGAAAACAGTTCTGTATCACTCAGGAATAGAGACGCGAACATTCTGAACAAAATATTACCACACGGAATTCCACAGCAGTGCAGAACGCCACGCAACGGACAAGCCTCGTTCACGAATTCCGGGAATGGAAGATTGATTCAACGTTAGGAAACTCTACGCATTAATTTGAAACATGAAGAGAGAGAAATCACATCAAAAGATGCCGAAAAATCAGTGAATGAAACCCAACAAATGATGTTTTACAAACCCACTGATCACATAAGGACGGTAGGAGAACTTCCTTAATCTGCTAAGAGAATCTTTAAAGCAAACGATTGCAGGGATCATGTTTCGAAACGAAATGTTGGAAAACATCCCTTCATGAGAGGACGAGAATGCCTGCTATCCTCCCTGCTATTGTCCCTGGCGCCAGAGTCCCAGCGTAAGGCACGGGAAAGAGAGGAAATGCGTGAGAATTGAGAAGAGGGCAACCAAATTGTCATCATTCACAGGTGACACACTTAGGTATGTAGCAAGCCCCACAGGATGTACAGATAAATAAATAGAATCTATTAAAAAATAGAGCAAATTTACCAGATCCAATTTCAGTATAGAAACTTACTGTATCTCTATACATCAGCAAATGACTAGAAAACATTTAAGAAGTGTACAGGTTACAGTTACACCAAAGACGTGAGTTAACCGGACATTAGGAAGAGCTGTCCAAGCCATTCGTTTCTGGGGAAGATTAAAACCTATTATTAAAACCTCTTAATGGGAGAGAGGATAGTCATGGATGGAGAGATTCAATGTGGTGAAGATGTCAATTTACCCCAAATCGATAGTTAAATTCCCCCGGGAATTGGTTAAAGGTGCAAAATTCTTGTACCTTTTTTCAGGGAGGTAGAAGTCAGGGAGTTGTTTCTAATCAAGAGAGGCTCAGGTCCTCCTGACTGAGAAGAGCACGTTCCTCCTTCCTTTGGCCATCTGGGTGGCTTCCAGGTCCTGGCCAGAAGGTCCTGGTTCCCTCCGATGACCACTCAGAATTCTCCCTCTCTGTCCTTGAGGACCCAGAAGCTGGGTCACCCTGTCCCCAACTGAGAGGCGACCTGGAGTTGTCCCTGCTATTGGCACACCCTTGGACCAGCTTCTTCCCAGAGTGTGGGCCCTGGGGAGGGACTCCGGGGATCCGCCCCGCGGGGTCTGGTCCTCCTCTAATCCCGGGCAGTCACGCCCTGGGACCGCTTCACTCATGTCGGTCACTAGGGGTCGCTGTCCCCTCGCCAGAAGCGCACGGAGGTGCTCCAAGCGGGCAGATCGGAGGAGTGGGGACTAGGAAGACTGGACGGGCTCAGGGGCCTTCAACTGACGCCACAGGACACTGAGTCTCAGAGTCCAGGGTCACACGAGGCAGGGACAGCGTGGGGAACAGGACGGCGGGATTTAGTGACTGCCGAGTGATGCCTGTGGGCTTTACCCGAGTTCTCATTGAACGCCACCAGTGGATGCCCACTATGGGGGATCGCAAGTTCTGAACATCAACAACCCGAGGAAGGGCTGGCTTGGGGAATGGAACAGTGGCCTGTCGCTGGACTGTATATTCATCCTGCTGCTCCAGAGAGCAGGCTGCAGCTCACAGGAAACCCTAATACAGACAGATGTCCTGTGTCCCCCAGTTCCAGGTCGGGTATGTGTACTCCTGAAGTGCTGGTGTGTGCATAGAGGATGCACAGGGGTTCCCTGGGCCGCGTGTGTGAAAGGAGAACCAGAATTGCCCCAGCGTCCACCCACTGGGGCTGGCCAGTACTGTGCTGTCTACTCTCACACAGCCGTCTTGCTCTCTGTAGTTGGTGCAATTGGACCCCTAGTCCTGGGGATACATTTGTAGGACGTTAGAAGGAGCACGGCTGTTGGCACTATGTCCTTCAGGTACATTTGAAGACTTGGAACAAAATGCAAGGTGCTCAGCAGGACCTTCAAGGCCCCGGGGGCCTGCTGGCTCCCTCTCCTGCCTTCCTCCCACTCCTTCGGATCTGGCCACACTGGCCTCCTTGCTGCGCCTGTCATTTGTCAGGCACATTCCACCCCAGGGCCTTTGCACTTGCTGCTCCTGCTGCCAGCAGCACTCCCTCCCAGGCACCCCCCGGCTAGTCCCCTAGCGTCGTTCAGGGGTGGCCTCTCCTGAGCACCCGTCTGAACAGTGTTCCTCTCTCCCGCCTTAAACCCTCCTTTGCCTAAAGAGCTCACCACCCCATATATTATAGCATAACGTCTTGTTTGTTCTGGCCTGTGTCACCTACTGGAACTTTGCTCCAGGATTTCGTCTTAGAGGCCACTGCTGGTTTCCCAGGACCTAAAGCAGCACCAGGCTTTTGGAGCTGCTCAGTAGCTACGTGTGGAATGAAAAGTGCTTGTTTTTTTTTCTGGCGAAGGAGGGAGCTCATGGGCTGGGGGCTGGGGGTAAGGACGTGGGGTGGGGACAGGGGGCAAGGGGAGTCCCTCCAGCATGGTTAGCTGTTCATCTTCCCTTCATAAAAGCACCTGAGCTAGTTGACCCCAGGTCAGCATTTGTAGCTTCTGTGTCTATATCAACGTTTTTGGCATTTTTGTGTTTTCGTAAAGTCCGACCCCCTTCCCTGCTGACACCCTCCTGTCCAGCACGGAGGAGCCCCGTCTCAGGGACTCTTTGGTCTGGAAATTCCTCTCCTTCAGGGTCCCTTCTTCCCTCTTTGGGGACTGTGCACTCTGTGTATGTGAAAGGTGGGGGTTCAAGACCCTCATCAGCTCCTCTGCCACAGCCCCTCCCCTGGGAGAGGGTCCAGCCCTTGTGCTCTGGCAGGGCCTTGGGAGCTGGAACCTGAGCGCCCTGGCCAAAATGAGAAGGGGCAAGAGCACTGGCTTAGGAGTTGGGGGCCAGGGCTCCACCACCTGCCTCCTGTGTGACCTTGGCCAGGTCACATCCCTCCCTGTGGAAGGAGAGGATCTTCTTCCCAGACTTGTGCAGCCGGGATTTCTGATGAACACTCCTGGGGTTATTCTAGAGATGAGTGTGACCTTGTACAGAAATAACAACAGACGCCACCAGAGGGCGCTGTCAGTTAGGGTGTGCTCCTGTGTGAGTGTGAAGGTGTGTGCGTTGTGTGTGCGTGCATGTGTGAATGTGTATGTGTATGTGTATGTGTGTGAACCTGAGTGTGAGGGGCACTGTACAGGAACACTTGGGTGTGTTGACCAGGAGTGCAGGTGGGACACCTCTGTGTGGCCCATGGAGGACAGTCAGGTGAAGATGGTGACATTTCTGGGCAGGCGCCACCCCTGCAAGGTGTGTGGTGCCCGCCTGGGTGGGGTCCTCACCACCTGGCCTTCCTGCTCCTGGGTCAGCTCCTGACAGGCCCGAGCTTCTCTCCTCAGGGGTACACTGAGCCCCTTGGGCCTGGGGAGAGCCCAGGGTGGGGCCTGGTCTGTCAGAAGGGACCTGAGTCTGTGGGTGACTGTGGAGTGTGGGGCCGTGGGGTGGCTGTGCTCCCGGGCGCCTGGAAGGAGGGGCGGCAAGAGGAGACGGCTTGTCCTCTCAGACATTGTATATCGTGTTCCTGGCCACTAAGACCCCATTCCCGTGTCCCCTCATGTTCTGTCTGCTCAGGGTGGGACTGGACCCACTCACAAGGAGGTCACACAGGGGCTGCCTGCTCCAGTTGGGTGCGCCCCTGACCCTGGGTCTCCTTGGTTAGGTTGCGAGGTGGGAAGCTGAGAGACTGGGAAGCTGATGTTCAGTCTGGGATGTGCTGCAGGTCTGCAGGCCCAGAGGAAGGAAGGGCCTGGGCCTGCGTGGGCCAGGCGGGCTGGGCCAGGGGGCCTGGAGCGGGCAGCCAGCTCTTTGGCTTTGACTGTGGACCCTGAGGGCTCCTCAGCTCGAAGTGGCCAATTCTAAGCCTTAGGGTGCAGGTCACAGGGCTTGAATGGCTGAGAGGGAGGCCCCCTTAGGGTCAAAGACATGTGGGAGCTGTGTGGGGAGAGCAACAGGCCTTGAGTCCTAAGTCCTTAGCCGCCTGTGAGACTTGGTTTCTCCTGTGTAAGCTCAGTGGATTGCTCCTTCTGGGTTCCCTAGTGACTCACCAAGCCTTCCTCTGGCTTCTGGGGCAGCTGGGATGGACAGCCAGGATCCCTGGCGTACAGAAGTCCAGCTTACTGCAAATCTCAGAGATCCGAAGGAGGGGCGGCGGAGGCAGAATGAATGAGTCCGACACTCTTTTTCTTTGGTGTCTTAGGCCAGTTTTTTTCCTCAGTGAGACTAGCTTGCTTGCCAGTCCCTGGGCCCAAAACTGACTGATTCCCCGAAACAAAGGAATCATCTTTATTTTAAAGAAGAGGCATTTTTTTTTACAACAGTAGTGATAAAAAGCAGATACACATCTTTTACGATTAGTAAGGAACAGCTGCAAAGTCACAATTCACCAAGAAATAACACATTGAGCAATTAAAAAAGACTATAAATTCTACTCATGTTAAACAAATGGGTATTCTGATAAGGAATTATCATCAAACAGCTAGGAATAATATCAGTACTAGCTTTTAGGTACTAATTATTGGCTAGACATATATATTTTCTAAGTTAGTAAATTAAAGATTCTTGAGAGGTTTGTTCTTACTAGATGTCTTTGGAATATGAAGGAATGCAGGCTGAGGCATTCCCATCCATTAGCTGATCCATCCCAGGGAGTAAACAGATCACTGGCCTTAGGTGGTCATGCTGTTCTCCCAGGTACGACTTTATTTACAACCTTTTTAAATGTAAATCTACTCACTATGTTTAACTTTATGTTTAACTTTAAACTAAAACTTTCTAGCTCATTAAAAATTTCAACTTTCTCTAAATATCTGATCAATAAAAAACATTCCTGTCTATGATAACAGGTAGGCAATAAGTTTTTTGAGCTTCTGGAGAAAACTGTTTAAAATATAACCTAGCAACTGTCTTTTTTCAACGTTCAGGTTGCTTGGCTTGCTAAATGGCTAATTCCTTCTCCTTAACCCTTTCATGTGTGGAGAATTAGCCAGGCAGTTAGAAGCCTTTGTTTCTGTAGGTTACAGCCAAAGCATGCAAGCCATAGGCTAGACTTGCAGAGAACTGCCCAAGAGTCACCTTCTGCTGTACAGAGGCGTCCTACCCATTCTGACTGTGCCAAGGAATGGGTGTGGGCTGGTTCTCCACAAATCAGTGTTCATGGATCGGGTGTAGGCTGGCCTGCAACACTGATGGGCCTGACTCCCAGGCTCTGAGTCCAGGCCCGGGGGTGAGAGCACCAGGCTCTGGTGCTGGAGGTGCTGGGGCCGGAGGTCTCCTGTCCAACCCCCCACATCAGGAGCAGCTGTGCTGGAAGGTCAGACTGGGGTCTCTGTCCCCAGAAACTGAGAGGCCATGTGTTATCTGGGCAGAGGGGACAAATCCCCTCCCCGGGTCCTAACTGTGGGAACCACCGCCGGGCCCCTTGTGCCCTCCCACAGTCCACACAGCAGACCCCACAGACCCCTGCCACAGACTGCTGGCCTTGGGCCACGTCCCTAGCCCCCCGCTCCCAGCACTCACACCCTCGCAGCCCCCCAGAGCAGCCAGAGGACGCGTTCACAGCGCTGAGCCTTCTCTTCCCATGGGGGGCTCGGTGCTGCCAGACGGGCACAGCAACTGTGGTGTGGGGGTCCGAGGCCTCCTTGTGGAAGGGGGTTTGGCCCTGCTTCAGGCCACTGGTGGGGGGAACTCGGAGAAGCTGGGGAGAGGCCTCGGGGCCCCTCTCTGCCTCTGCCTCAGAGCAGAGCCGGGGTTGGGGTGGGACGGGTGGGAGAGCAGTGTCCCCAGGCTCCTCTCCGTCCACACCTGTGCTGTCCTTCCTTAGGACCCAGCAGGTCCTCCCAGGCTCTGAGGAGTGCTTGGGTGGGGGTACATTCTTGCCTTTCTGGAAGGTCTGGAAGTTGGTCTGTATCCTGCTTTCAAAGCCTTAGACAGGCGTGGCCTTTGATCTGCATGAGGAAGGTCAACCCGAAGTCAGTGGTGGAACACAGGGATGGAAGCCGGGGCACGGGCTGTGTCCTGTGTGGGACAGTGTTGTCCAGCGGGACCCGGGACGGGCAGCCTGAGTGTTGTCGGAGCCGCAGGTTCACGGGGTGCTGCGTGCCCAGGTGACCCACAGCTGCGTGGGGTGCCGCTCAGGGCAGAAGGAACACTCTCCGTCCATCTGTCTGTCATTTATCTATCATTTATCATGCACCTATCTATCCAGTTATCATCTATGTGAAATTCAAGGTCATGTCTGGACGGACACATACCAGATACAACCAGCATGGATCTGCAGGCTGTGCTGGAAACTTCTTTATTCTTTATTTCCTGTTTTATTTTTAAAGAATCTTTGTATTTCTTTACATACTCAGGAAAAAATTTAAGCTGTCTGCATCTTCGAAAACCAAGCAAAGGGAAACTATGCGTTGCACAAACAGGGCGTCGGGGAGACCATCACTCCGAGCTCCGGGCGGTGCCGCCCCGCGAGCGTGGCCTGTGGCCGCGCGCACAGCCGGGTGTGGTTCCTCCGCCAGCCAGACCGGTGTCCCCGACGCGGTGCGGGGAGAAAGAAAGTAACTCGCAGCCTGTGTGACATTCGTAACCCGGCGCGGCTGCGGAATGGTGGGCTTCAGGGCGCGCACGGAGGAGGTAAAACTGGGAAGAAAAGTGACGCGCTCGGGGGATCCTGAGCTCCTGACCACGTTCTGGGTCTGGAGGGTGATGGGTGGGGCGTTCACACCAAACGGAATTCACCGTTTTAAAGCGAACAGTTCGGTCACCTAGTACATTCCCAACATCGCCCAGCTATCACTGCTATGATGATTACTTTTTAAACTTTCCAGATGCATTTTATTTATTTTGTGCTCCTGACAGTTTACAATGAAAATAGGAGATCCATCAAAATAACAGCAGTGGCCCTTCTGGGTGAAGGATGCAGGTGAATTTCTTCTCCTATTTGTTTTTCTGTGCTTTTCACGTTGTTTACAGTGAGGAGGTATTGTTTTTAAACTAAAGACCAAGACCAATACTCTATTTTAAGAGGAACTTAGAAAACAACAAGGTGATTTCCCTGACTCTGGACGGCACCTGTGGCCTTGTCGCTCATTTACACCCTGCTGCCGCCACCTGGGCCTGGAGTTCCGGACCCTGGAGGTGCGGGAACCTCGGACAGGGTGGCCCTGAACAGGAGAGAAATCTCTTCCAGCCTCGGCAATTTCCTTCCTGGATTATCTGCTCCAGGTCCTTCGGCCCATCCACATTTGATAAACCCTGTATTTCCCCTGGTTTTGGCCTCTTGTTTGATTTTTGTCAGCACAAGCTCGTGGACTAGAGAACTGAACGTCCCTCAAGGGCGTGGGTTGAGACTTTTTGCCACCAGCCACTGCCTGTCTCCTTCAACTTCAATTTATTGTTAACGCTCTCTTGTAACAGACTTGAAAGACAAATTTGAAAGGAAAGCTGAAATTCCACTCCCTCCAGTCTGACTGCTTGATCCAAATGGTGTTTCTGCTCCATTCCCCACCCCCTGCCCCCAACTCTTGCAGCCTCTGCCTGGTGGTGGTGGTCCTATCCCAGGCCAGGCGTTCCAAGGCAGACCCCTGCTCCTGGGCTGGGAGGGTCTCCCGCTGAGACGAATGCACGGGCTTTGCTGTCCCTTGACCCACCCACCGCATGCTCCTGGGGGCCCTCAGGCCCCAGTCTCCTAAATGAGGACCTTGGATTATGGTTAATCCCTTCCGGGTCTTGGCCCCTTTCTGCCCAAAGCCCTGGGGCTCTCCCCACAAAGCACATTTATACAGAAACATTTCAGAGTTTTGTCACCTCTGCGTTAGATGTCCTAGAACACCTTGTGGCCTGCAGGGCACTCAACTGCAGGTAGCGGGGCCGAGTCTCTTCTTTGTGACTCCAAAAGGCAGACCTTAGTTCCGTCACTGTGCCCTTTCCTGGCGTTATGCTGAGTGCTTTATAAAACTATCCCCCCGGTGTCTGTCCACACATCACTCCTCGTATAGCCCTGCAGGATGCTTGTGGCCATTGTTACCTCCACATCACAGAGGAGGGCACACAGAGGACAGTCAGCAGCCCAAGGTGGTACACTTGGAAAGTGGTGGAGCCAGGGCTAGAACTCACTCAGGTCTGTCTGGGCTCCAAGCTCAGACTCTTACCACAAGCTGTGATCCAACCCTGGGGGGAGTCAGCTTGATGACCTTCAAGGTCCTTCCAACACCAGCAGCACACCTGAGAAGCCCTCTAGGGTTTCTAAAGTATCTTTGTGGATGTGGGTCCCTCAGTGTCCTTCCCAGCGGTTTGTGAGGTGGGCAGGGCAGGGATCGACATGCTCTTTGTCTATGAGAGGACAAGGCTTGGAGACATTAGGGAAATTGTCCAAGGTCAGCCCAAGTCAGCATCAGATGTGGGATTGGAACCCAAGTGTTGGGTTCAGTTCTTCTCCCAAGAGCTGCCAGGCACCAAGGTTCTGTGTTTCTCATGGTCAGGGTCTACCCACCCAGCCAACATCTGTCCATCCATTTACCACCCAACTACCCATCCACTCTGGCACCCACAAACCCACCAACTCACACACCTGTCTATTCATCCTCCATCTGTCCGTCCATCCATGCACCCACCCATCCACCCAGACATCCATCAACCATCGACCTATCTCCCCACCCCCTCATCCACCCACCCAACTATTCATTCTCCGTTCACCCATACAACTATACCCCCACCCATTCACCCGCCAATCCACCCACCCACTCATCCATCAGTTATTCACCCATCCATGCACATGTCCATTCACCCACCTCTCCCTCCCTCCCTTCCTCCTTCCGCCTTTCTCTCCTTCATTCAAACTGTTTATTGAGAGTCTTGAAGTTACAGGCACTGGGCTGCGGTTGAGACAAAGAGTCTGCAGCCCTGGGAAGGAGCTGCATCTCCTGGGGCCAGTAGCTTTTCCTTTGTCACGGAGGGTTCTAGAAGGGGGGCTGAGCCAGGAAGCAGGCAGGCTGGAGAGATGGCCGAGTTCTTGCCATTTTGGGCTCTAGGCCACAGCACTGAATTGTGTTAAAAACTGTATTTTTCTGGGTGGAAAGTGAGGAGTGAACCACTGAGGTATGGTGTCTGTGCACATGTTACTTGTAGAACAGAATGCTGGCCGTGACCTTCAGTAGAGAGTTTCTGTCGACAGAGATGTTATGAATGTAAGAAAAGAAAGTACATGTTTTCAAGTGACTAGGTAGCTAACGTAAATATAATTAGCATGAACAAACTAGATAATGTAGAGTGAGTTTCCAGTAACAGTTTCTCACCGGTGTCTGCTATTCATCGAAGCAGGTATTGTTGAGGGACTTTTTTACATTCTCTCATGTCCCCTGTCATGGACCGTGCAATTTAGCAACTACCATGTCAACATCAGCTAGGTTCAAACACGAGGAGGGAGGCTGTCAGGGTGAATTGTCACCTACGTGGTAGAGAAGTCTGTCAACCTAGGTCTTCCTGTCTCCGCACACTAAGCTCTGAGCAGCATATAATTCTCCCCGTGCAGGGAACCGGGGAAATCTCTCGAAGTCTCTCCCGGCCTGCATCAGATAGTGAGAGCTTCTTCCCCTTGCAACTTCTGCCAGCCCTGGACTCACCGTGCCCCCCGCCGCTCTGCTTTATCTGTAGGAGGGTTCGTATCACTGTTCGAAGACACGGTTTAAACTTGGGTTGCAATAGCTCACTCTTCTGCTTTTAACCGTATTTAAACGGGTTGCTTTTCTCCAGTCCGCTGTGCTCACTGCCTGCTGCCGGGCACTCGCCACCCCTGGAGCACCTTCTGGCCTGGAACTTTCCTTCTGCTTCCTGCCCCTGTGTGGAGCTGGGGATGGAGCTGTGAGAGAGTTTCACGAGTTGGGACGAGATAACCCCTAAGGAGTAAGAACCCCTATTGGCAATTTAATGACCTTTCTCCCTACGCCTTTCCCCTGTGTCCCACGGCCCGAGAGACACACTTCTGTCTTAGTCATCACCGTAATCCCAGACCCTGCACCGGCCTGTCAGGAAGCAGCAAGCATGCGACGATTATTTGTTGGATGTCAGGTGAATTGGAATAAATATGCTTACTTAAGTGAGAAAAAAATCCCGTTTTTCATCACTATACATTAAACGTACAATCATTGTACAACTATTAGAGAAGCGGAATGCACACAATAGACAGCAACATTGCCTGTCGTTTCCACCCCCACGGGCAGCCCTGGGGACAGATACGGACGCGAGCTTACGTGTGGGAATAGACACAGAGACACCCTCACACGGGTCCCATTTTGTGACTTCTTTGGGCTGCCATGTTCAAGCCCTTTCAGATGTCATTCAAATCTAGGAGACCCTTTTAGTGGGTCGTCCATCTTCAGTCAGCTCGTTGTTTTGTTTTCTGATGATAAAAGTGATACACGTCCTTGGAGAAACCAGAACACAGGGAGACGTATAAAGAGACAAGTAAAGCAAACATCTGCTCTCGCCGCCGGAGAGGACCCCAGTCGGTGTGTCGACAAGGGTCCTTCCAGGCTTTTCTCTACGTGCAGTTGGGTCTTTTCTACAAAGATGGGCTCGAGAGAGGCCTTCTGCTGTCACCTGCCCGGATGCCCCTGTCCCCCGCCCCAGAGCCATTTGGACCTGCGGGCCTCGGCCCACCGGTAACAGACTGGCCAGTTAGACACGCACTGAAGGGCTCACCTCGGCATCTCCACGTGCTGGCCCTGTGATGTCCTCACGGTGACTTTCTACCAGCGGGCCTGCTGGGGCCAAGGGGGGGTGCCTTCCCGGGTCGTGGGTACGGGGGACAAATTCCCCCGCTGAAAGGCTGCACTGCCTGTTCCCAAGGCCCCTCAGAATCACGGGGTCTTGGGAAGTCAGGACGCCCGTGCCCACCCGCCCGCCCACTCATCCGCTCATTCTGCTGCAGGAAGGGCCTGCGCCGCTGCTCCAGAGCCCCGCCCCTCCCTCTGGTGTCAGCCTGCTCTCAGACCCTGCTCATCCCCTCCCTGGGACCCTGCTGACAACAAGGGCCACCGCGGGTGGTTTTGAGATCCCTTGAGGTCGGGCCCTCCAGGATTCCAGGATGGAACTCAGGGGAGAGGACAGCAGGCAGCCAGGGGGCAGCACCAGGCCCAGAGGGGCCGGGCATGGCAGGAGGGCTCCGCTGCCCCCACCTGGGAGCTGCGCAAACATCCGGCCGCAGCTCTGAAACTGCCCGATCCGATTCCTGGGCCACAGCTGGCCCTGTTTGTCTCTGGCCCCACGCCCTGCTGACCATGGGCTTGGTTTCTCTTCCCCTTACTTCTCCCCTTTCGCCACCCTGAGTTCTGGTTTCAACCAGCTCAGGGGTAACTTTAGCTTGGGGATTCCCAGGGGTGGCCAGCTGCAGGCTGGGCTAGCACTCCGCCTCCCTCCTGGCTCCCCTCCCCCCCCTCAGCCTGCTCCTGCCTCAGGCCTCACTGCCTCTCCAGGCCCAGGGCCTTCCTGCTCAACCCTTTCCTCCAGGAATTCTAGTTTTCCTGTAGTTTCTGGCCCTCAGGGCCCCTCACCCAGCTCCTCCTTGAGGAGAAGGCAAGGCTGGGGCCCAGAGAGGGGAAGGAAGTTGCCCAGGGTCACACAGCGTGTCAGAGGCAGGCCCCAGTGAGAGCTCAGGAAATGACAGCAATGGCGGGGGGTTGGCGAGAGTCACTGTGGGCCAGGCATGCCACAGACATCTTCTTTAACCCTCAAACCCATCCTGTCAGGGAGGAAACTGAGGCCCACAAAGGAGAAGCAAGGTCACAGCTTGCGGTCAAGGTCAAGGGCTGAGAAGGGCTGTGTGTGGGTGGGGACCCCACCCTGTCTGCTCTGAGGTCTGGGCTCCCACTTCCAAGTCCCCCCCGACTCTTTGCCAGCCAGCGCTTCCTCCTCCCTGTGAAGGGATGGCCACAGGGTCCACTCTTGGGCCTCTTTCTGCACCCCGGAGATGGGGTGAAGGTTGGGGAATGGCACCTGGTGGAGGGCAGTGCACCAGACGGGCCACCACTGTGTGGGCCCAGGCAGGCTCCCTCCTCTGCTGGCCTCAGTTTCTTCACCCGTCCGGTGGGAGGACCAGGCTTGGCCCTGGGACACTGGTTTTGTCTCACTCTCTGGGATGTTATCCTTCTGAGCCACAGTTTTCCTGCCTGTGAAAGGGGATGGTGGTCCTGGCCACCAGCTCACAGGACATGTGAGTGGCTCAGCCAGATAACTCAGCTCCCGTGTTTCATAAATGGCGCAGGGACAATGGGCAACTCAGCAGTGTCTTAGGTTTTGCAAATACAGATCTGGTCAATGCCAAGGCCTCTGGGGCCTCTGCCTGTGACCTTGCCTCCTCCGAGTCTTATGCCCACACCTCACCTGTGGAGAACCCCTGTGCACCCCCGAGGGCATCACACTGGGCCTGATTCCCGGCACCCTCTGCGTGCTCCCCCTCTGCCTGGCATGACTGTCTCTGTCCAGTTTACCTTCCTCCCCAGGGCAGGCCTGGCCACAGAATTCAAGGACTTTTGGGGCGGTGAGCAGGGTGGTGGGCCCCATGACTGGTAGACAGGATTCTGGGGTCACTGAAGTGGAGGGGTCAGGGGGCTTCACCGGGGGTCTGTGTGCCAGCTGAGGGGTGTTGCAGTCCCCCTCTGCACCTTTGCTCATGCTGATCCCCCAGGATGCCCTTCCTCCCTCTGTCCCTCAGCCCTGGGCGTCCAGCTCCCAGGCCCTGTTTTGAGGTGGTTCAAGTTGATGCTGCCACCAGACCACATTTGCTGATGGTCCAGGACCCCCAGTGTCCCCCATCCCTTGTCTTCTCCATTAATGTTGGCGGCAGGGAGGGTCTGGCCTGCAGCCTGGGCTCCAGGCTGAGCAGGATGAGTCCAGGACCTGACCTGGGCAGGGCAGGTGTGCGCCTGCTGCAGGGGAGTTGAGGGGTGCAGGGGGTGAAGTGCAGTTGATGAGCCAGTTGATCACGGCTGAAGGGGGCACACTCCCCCAGGCTCCTGGTCGGGGTGCTTGCCCACCAAACCCTGCACATCTCGTGTGCCAGGTAACGCGGTGTTCTGGCTGCAGCCAGCAGGCCTGGCTCCTGGCTTCCTGGGGCTGAGGGAGCTCTTGGCGGTGTCCCCCAAGAATGAGCTTGTAAAGCCCCACTGGTAGAAGGAATATGCCATCTTCGGGAGTGAACCCAGGAAACTGTGGCTGGGTACATGGACCCCCATCTCCACTCCCAGTAGGACCTCAGAGCCCTGGAATGCCCTGGGGACCTGTCTGATAGGACAAGGACGGGGAGAAGAGGGGAGAAGGGGAGGGTCAGCCTTAAGGGTGGATCAGGGAAGCCTCTCACTGGGGTGCTTGGGGAATCTGGTCACCCTCTGGGCAGGGGCATCAGGTCTTACCCCTGTCTTTGCTCTCAGCAGCGAGGCTGGGGCAGACCAGGCAGGGACCAGGCACACAGCGCCAGACACCTGCACCTCCTACAGTGAGGCAAGCACATTCCAGGCCTTACCTTGGCCTTGACTGGGCCTGTCCCACTCTGCTTGGGACGTGACAGCTGAGGGCCCCATGCAGACAAGGTCCCCAGCCTAAGGGGGGCTTGGTGGGTGACTGGATGGAAGTATAGATGATGGGTGGATGGATGGGCGGACAGACAGATGGACAGACACATATAGGGACAAACAGGCAAGTGACTGACTGATCCGAGGTCCTGTCTGCTGGGAGAGGACCCTGTGAGGCCTTGTGGGGGACAGCTGAGCTTCTGGGCTGTTCTTTGTTACCCCACACCCTGGCTTCCCAGGGCAGCGATTATGAGGGTCCACATTTCTCTCTCCCTCCCCTTGCTTGGCCCAGACCCCTGAAGAGTCCCAGGCCTAAGGGTGGCAGCTGAGTTTGACCCACAGTGTCCCGCACCAGCCCCGGCCAGCCCTGCGCTGAGCCCTGGGTGTCTGATTGTGCCCACAGTAGCCGCGGCTCCGGGCCTGGCATTCAAAAGGGTGCCAGAGCGGGGAGAACAACCTGCACAAACGCGGCATTCTGGGACAGAAGATGCCTCTCCTGACTGGGGATTGACCATGATCTTGAGACCTTGTCCTGCTCAGGCCTGGCCACAGGAGCTTGGTGGCCTTTGTGCTGGGATGTGGGCCCCTTCTCCAGCTGGGCTGGTGGAAACTTCCAGAGCTGGAGCCTCCTCCCCTCCCCCCGGGGAGCTGGGGACACCTGTTGCTAAGGCTGGGACCGGTCGGAGTTTCCTAGCTATTTCGGGCATCGGGGACTCTTGGTTTCGCCAGGCCAGCTGCGCTGGGGAGAGGGTGGGGGCCGCGAGCACCCGGGGGTGCTGGCCTGAGGCGGGTTGGGGTCAGCACAGCCCAGTGGCAACGGCAGCAACAGTTGACCACAGAGACGAGCAGAAGGCCCATTTTCCATCGACAGTCCTTCCCTCCGGGGAGTGCGGTTCCATTATTGTGAACCCAGCTGCACTGAGGGGAAACTGAGGCCCTCAACCACCAACCCCAGCTGCAGGGATCTGGCCCTGAGTCAGGGCTCCTCCTGGCCCTGCGGCCTTTCCAGCTGCATAGACATCGCCCCCTGGTAGACCCTGGCTGGAGGATCCCTGGACCTGGCCCCCTGCCCCCGTGACTTTGTTCTCCCCACTCCTGCAGGACACCACACTATTGGGCTGACCCCTCGTTCCCCAAACGTGCGAGCTCTAAGCAGAGCTGGGCCTGCACTGCCCACTGCCATGCCCGCCCACAGAGCAGGGCTCAGAGAGAGATACTGAATTGGTAGCTTTGCTCTGGGTGGTGTCTACGCAGGGGCCTCATCTGTGCTGGGCCTTGGTCCCCAGGAGAACTGAGCTGAAGCTCCTTTCTGACTGAGGGGCACCTGAGAGTGGGGTTCACCTGGCTGGTCTAAGGTCCTGCATTTCCCAGCCAATACTGCCTCAGAGAACTGCTCTTGGCCGCCCAGCACTCAAAACCTTCTGCCCTCTGTTGGGAGCCAGGCCAGGTCTGGCTGCAGTTCCTCCTTCCTCTCCAGGCAGTCAGGAGACCCCGGTAGCTCCCCATGCAGGCTGGGCACTGGGGGGCAGGGACTGCCCGTCCTAATGAGGGTCTGTGGGTGGTCTGGGCCCCAGTGCCCAGCACAACCCTGGGCACTGTGGACTCTCAGCGGACATCAACCCTGACCTGAGATGTCCCCAGGCTGGATGCTGAGAAGCAGGAGAGATCTGGGCTGCTGATGTGGCTACAGGAAGTGGGTGCAACCACAAAAGGGAGACTTGTGTGGAAACAGGCCCATGGCAGGTGCCCTGGTGGGTCAGGGTGACCACCGGCTTCTCTGTCCTCGGAGGGACAGGGAGGCATCTGCTGACCCAGCTCTGTGAGGCTGGCCATGGAAGCTACTCAGCCCTCCGCTGGCCCCTGTCTGGGCTGTTCTGAGACATGTCCACTGACTTCTGCCCGTTTCCCCAGGACAATGGCTACCCAGAAGACCAGTCCCTTGCAGACCCCGCATACACTGTGTGGTCACTGAGTGGGAAATGGCATCTGGGTCACCCTTGGGTCTCTCGGGGGCCAAAATGGTGTGAGCTCACACCCAGGGGACCAAAGCAGGGCCTGCAGAGACCTGGAACCTCGTGGTGGCCCCCTGAGTGTGGGCCCTGGTGAGGCCGCTGGCCCCTATGGTGGCCTCTCTGTCAAGGCGGAAGCCACACAATGTCCAGCAGGGCTGACGCAGGGCCTGGGGGCTGGCCTTGGTCCCCCTCCATTTTAGCCCATCACAAGGGAACATCCTTTAGTCATTCAGCAATCAGTTACTCTGAGCTTGGACCACCGACATTTATCTTCCAACTGGGACGTTTCTGGGAGTGGAAGGTGCATTAGTAATACTGGACCTGGGCATGAACCGGGAATGTCTGGAACAATCCAGGACCAGGTCACCCCCAGAGCTCGCCTTGGGCCCGGTGTTCAAGGGGACACAGTTACTGTGGATTCTGGGCCAAAGAGGATTATATTTGTTGTGATTCCAAGTGACCAACTGGCTTTTCAGAAAAGCTGATCCAAACACTGGCCTCTCCCGACCCCACTGCAGCAGGCCCGTCTGCAGCTCTGCAAGGTGATCAGACAGGACGGGGCTCTCCCAGATGGCCCCACAGGAGCGAGTTCTCACAGAGGCTCCCGCAAGAGGTGCCTCCTGGGGACCTTGCACGGCAGTGCTTTGGGGACAGCCGGCCGCCCCGCTCTGTGGGTGCTGGTTTGGGACGCTCCCTCGGGTCCTGTTCCTCCCACACTTCCTGCTAGGAGGAGGTGGGTGTGTAATCTGGCCTGGGATGGGCTTCGGCCAGAACCTGGCCAGGGGGTGATAGAAATCTCCAAAAGAGGCTGATAGGTTGGGAGGAAGGTGGCAAAGGACATCTCACTCTGAGAGACGTGACTGTCATTGTGCTGTGTCCTGTGTCACTCAACCGGTGGGTACTACAGTGGACAGTTGATTGTGTTGTGGACACTCCCGGAGGCTGTATTGACATGGGGGCTGGAAACCTGGTTTTGGACCTCTGTGTTGAAAAGTGGGCTTCGCCTCATTTGGGACATTCAGGTCTGGTTTGTCGGTTTCCTGGTGAGAGTGTGTCTCCAGAAGACACAGATGCAGGCAGGACCCCCTTCCCACCACTGCTGGGCTCGGTGAATACTGTGCTTGCTTGGTCTCGCAGGGGTCCTGGTAGGTGAAAGAGTCACCCAGCTCTGCCCAGCAGGAGCTCCCAGGCCTCCCCCAGGGCCCCAGCAACCACCTCCCTCCCTTCCCCCACAGCCCTGAGCAGTCACCTCCTTCTCCTCCCCTCCTCCGAGCCCCAGCAACCACCTCCGTCCCCTCCTCCAGGGCCCCAGCAACCACCTCCCTCCCC
This sequence comes from Micronycteris hirsuta, assembly GCA_004026765.1. Lineage (NCBI taxonomy): Eukaryota > Metazoa > Chordata > Mammalia > Chiroptera > Phyllostomidae > Micronycteris > Micronycteris hirsuta. Next base: position 9,908 of record PVJI01012760.1, on the reverse strand, counting down.
TCCCCCACAGCCCTGAGCAGCCACCTCCCCTCCCCCAGGGTCCTTCTGCCAGAGACTATTCTGAGCTCTGGTTATTTGGTTGGCCCTGGAGGAAGTCACAGTTCCCCTCCCCCGTCTGACTCAATGCTTCCCTAGTCTTGGCCACCAGCAATGCCCAGGAGGGAGGGGGTTGCTTAGGTTGCACAGAGGGGCAGGCAGGCCCAGGCCAAGTCCCCCATCTCCAGACCTGCCACTGTTTTCTATTCCATGAGGGGCCCTGCATGGACCCACCTGTTGCCCTGGGGGCATTACCCCTGGGGCTGCCCTGGCTCTGAGCTGGGCAGGGTAGCCCCAGTGTGACCATCATGGTCAGTGTCCCCTCTGTGAAATGGACAATGACAGCCCTGACAGGGACTTGGAGGGTCCATGAGGGACTGTGATGTGCTTGGAGAGGTGCCCAGTGACGGCAGCTGGAGGCACCTGCCACATGCGGTGACTTTTTCTGCGAATGAAACCTTGTCCTGCATGTGCAGGGAGAGGTTCGTGTTGCATCAGGGGCCTGGGGACAGGGATGGGAGTCAGCCATGGTCTCCAGAACTGTCCCCCGGATGCATGAGCCCTGGCCGTTCTCATCTCTTTGTACCCACAGCCATGCTCACTGAGGGTTGTTGAATGAATGAATGAGTGACCGAGTGAATGACACGTCATCGGGTCTGAGGAGTTGTGGAAAGATCTTGGAGCCAGGTCAGCCATCAACTCACCTTGTGGCCCAGAGCAGCTCACCCCCATCACAGCCTCACTACTCTCATCTGTGGAATGGGCACACGACGCCTGTCCCTGCTTCACTTTGTGGGTTCAGAGGGTCGATGACTTCTTTTCTGCCTGCCTCTGCCCCCACTGAGTCAATACAGATCCAGGGACCTAGGACCCCCACCCCCGGGCCTTAAGGATGCCTCTGACTTCCATGTGCTCAGCACGTTCTCCTGGCCCGGCACAGGCACGGTCCCCCAGGAGTGGAGATGACCACGGGGTGGGCCACCCTGTCATCTGTGTGGTCCTGAGCACCTGTGGCACGTCCTCCTTAGTCTGGTGTTGGAAAAGATGGGTGGTCTTGGGTCGACCCCGGGTAGGAAGCCTGGGTACCCACCATCTGTGTGGCCCCGTACAACTGTGGGACGTGAGCAGGCTGCCTCGGGGCCCGGAAACTACGTAAGGGTGAGAGTGCCCGGCTCTCAGGTGATCCGGGGATCACAGGAGGTGGAGTGTGTCAGATACCAGTGTAGAACGTCCCTCAAGGGGCAATTGGCTAGGGTCACTGTCCTCAAAGTGGGTGAGATAACACCTGAGCAGAGCAGGGGACAGTCCCACGATGGGGCAGAGCTGGGGATAGTTGAGCAGGACTGCAGACATTCCCACAATGGGACAGGGCTGGAGACAGTCCCACAACTCTGTAGAACTGGGGACAATCCCAAAATGAGGAAGAGCTGGGGACAGTTCCACCATTGGGAAGAACTCGGGCCATCTGATAATTGGGAAGAGCCGGAGACAAACCCACAACTGGGCAGAGCTGGGGACAATGCCGCCACCGAGCAGGGCTGGGGACGGTCCCACACTTGGGCAGCAGTCATCAGGGCTTCACAGCGCCCTGCCCAGCGCCCAACGGTCCCTCAGAGGGACCGAGGGAGATGTAGCCCCTGCCCTCAGGCACCCACCAGTCTGAACCCGGTCTGCAGCCCTGGTTTTAAGTCCAAGGCAAGCCTAAGAGACTGGGTGGGTAAAGAAATAAGAGGTGCTTTTTAGATCCAACCACCTCTGGTCTTACATGGACAGAGAAGGGAAGAGCAGCTGAGGGTCGGCTCCCCACGCCCCTGCTGATGGTGACAGGGCCAATGAGGCAGGAAGGCTGGATGCTGGACAGACCCAGGAGAAGATCTGGGGGCCAAGGAATTTCGAGATGGAGACGATGGTGTGTGGTGCCCAAGCCCACCCAGAGGCTGACGATGGGGAGGACCATGAGGGGACAGTTGAATTTGGCCACTTGAAGGCCATCGGTGGTTTGGTAAGCGTAGGGGAGAGACGGGGAGATGGCAGAAAGGGAGGGGACATGGAGTCCCAGAGATGCACGGCAGGGACAGGAGGGACGTAGGCGCAAGTGGAGAGTCGGTGGCATCTGAGACGAGTCCTGTGGAGGGAACCAGGGTGGGCTTACGGCCACAGGGACAGGAGGGGGTGATGGGAAAGGGGCTCGCCCAGACGTGCCATACTCAAGGGTCAGGGCCTGGGGGGTTACAAGGAGGGGCAACCTGGACAGCCCAGATGGTTTACCCTGGAGTGAGCAAGTGCCTTGGAAGCCACTGGGGCTGCCTGCTAACTAGGGGTCAGAGGTCAAAGGCCCTGCTGGAGTGTCCGCTGTCCCAGGTTTGGAGGGGCTTCCCCACGTAGTCCCCTACAGGAGGTGGGGGATGCATGATTTGTTCGCACATGAAGTCATCTCATTGTTTTCCTATGGAGAAATCAAATCCTTGAGACCTTGTCAGGTCACAGATGGGCCAACCCGAGTCCAGGTGCTTCACTGTGCCTGGGTTACTTGCTCCCCATCGGAGCGTGTCTGGGGTCCAGTGATGGCCACTGGGAGGTGTTGTGGCCTGGTCGCTGGTGCTAGGGCTGAGGGACTGCTGGCTCGCAGAGAAGGCGTGGGGCCCTGAGGCAGCCGTGACTGCAGCCCGGGGCGGCTGGGCAGGGCCCTCCATGACTACTGCAGTGGGACCAGGCAGGGCCAGGACTGGGTCCCCCACTGGGGTTGGGCACACTCGGCACTTGGAAAACAGCTGCTGATTTGTGGTGGTGGCCTGGGATCTGGATGGGGCTGGGGTCCCTTGTGGGCCTGTCATTTCTCCAGCCCCAACATCAGCCTCGGTTCCCAGGGGCCCCAGGGGAAGGGGACTGGAGCAGCAAGCAACAACCGTGGCGACAGGGAAATGGGGTGTTGCTGAGATTTCACTGAGAGCGGGCAGGAGAGTTGATGGGTGGATCCGAGAGACAAATGCCCCTATTGCCTGGGCGGTGTGTGCTTCCCTATAAGGCATGTCTGTCCGTCTCAGGGTCTCAGGGTCCCTCCCAGAAGTCACGTCCCCTTTGCTGGATACCCCTATGCACCTTCCCCTGGAGATTTGGTCACGTCTCTTAGGGCAGCAGATGTGATACTAGAGGAAACGGGGGCCTGGAAGTTTCTCATTAGGAAAGGGGAGGGGTGCAAGTGGACTGAGTGGGGGGTAAGGAGTGGGAGGAAGGGAAGCCAGCCTGGTGTTCTTGCTGGTCGGGGTACATACCCTGGCCTGCTCCCTGGGAGCTTCATGCAAGTCATTGTCGTCTTTCACCTGCCAGCCCTGGAGCACCTGCTGTGCTCAGCATTGGGCCCCCTTTCTCTGGACCCCCAAACCCACAGCTCCGTGTGTTTTTTCCTCAGAGAGCATTCCTTGACTGAAGGAGTTGCTGGAAGTCCTGCACCCTGGGGAGGAGCAGCTGGGGCCAGGGAATGGAGGGATTAACCTGGGAAGCCACATGCCAGAGACTGACCTTCCCGTGTTGGGGCAACCAAGGGTGAACACTACACTGACCCTTGCCTCCCAGAACCTGACCTGAGGTGAGATCCTCAGGACGAGGAGACACTCTCATGTACACCACGCCCCTCCCCTCCAAGACCCTGACACTGATTTTTAACCTGGAGGGAGGAGAAAGGGTCTGAGGAAGCCAGCCCGTCTGACCGGAGGCTTCTGTCCCCCTTGGTCTCTCATCAGCCCTAACAACTCTGTCCCCTAAGGCCATGGGTCCTGGGGTGAGGATCGGGGTACAAGTGGGCCTAGAGCTCTCCAGGGAGGAGGTGGGACTAATCAGGAGGGCTGGCCGGGGTGAGCAGGACACTGAGGGCAGTGGGAACGGGGGTCAGGGGTTGAGGTCTCCAGTCAGGCGGCTGTAGGTCTAGGCCCTGCTGTGACTTTGGGAGGGTCACCCAGGGTCTCAGGGCCTTGGTATCTTCATCTGCAGCCTGAGGATCATAACAGGATCTTCCTTCAAGTATGGTAAGGTGTTCACAAGGTCAGGTTGGGAGAGCATTTAGCTGGGGCCAGTGGGAGGAAATGCCCCAGGCTGAAGCTAAAATCAACACCCCCATGACCCCAGGACGAGAAGAGACTGCAGGGGACAAGGGAGAAAGGAGGGCTGCACCTGGGCTGAGGAGGCCCCAGAAGTGGCCCAGACTGGGGACTGGGCAGGACACAGCAACAGAGAGAAATGTGGGAGGTTTCTCAAACCCCTGGGAAACAAAACGGTCAGCCGACCAAGGCCCCCAAGGGTGTCCGCATCCTAGTCCTCAGAAACATCCTTCCGAGCTTATCCATGTCGAGTGCCAGAGCCTCCCGGCTGGTGTTCATGCAACAGCTTCTTTCCTGCCTTCCTTCTATCCTCTTACACCTCTGAACCTGCCGTCAGGTGAGGAGTCGACACGGGCCCAGATTTAAGGCCTGTGAAGCAGATGCTGCTGGAGGGTCTTGGACTCCATGGGTGGTGCAACTCGAGGGAGTGACAGGGAGGTGGTGAGGGTGGGCAGGAGCTGAGCTGAGCACAGAAGAAGGAGGGTATTCCAGGGGGCGAGGGCCAGGAGCCAGAGCAGGGTTTCCAGGCTGAGAAGAGAGGGGACATGAGGGGTGGGGGTGGGAGGGAAGGGTCCTGATCATGGCAGAAAGGGAGGGCTTACCTGGAGGTCACCGGCCATGGCCAGCTCTGACCAGGAAGGAAGGACAGAGTGGGCTGGAGGAGGAACCGGGGGAAGCAGAGAGGGCAGAGGGACTGATCGGTAACCAGACTCCTTGTGTCCCGGTCAGATTCCTGCAAGGTGTCCCAGGAAGACCATGTGCCTCTCCCCGTAGGGTGTTTTCCCACTGGGTGCCAAGGATTCCCCCATCTCAAGAACCGGGAGAGCTTGCAAATTAAATATGAGACAAAATAAGTGAGCAGGGAGCGTGGCTCCTGATTGACACAGTGAGGACATTTTATTCAGAGTTGACTGGTGCAGGAAGCAGGGCTGGGGAAGACTAGGTGGGGAAATGGAGAGAGCCCTACCAATCTGTAGGGAGAGTCTCAGCATCCTAATCATGGAAGTTCTGGGCTCCTCTTTGGCCTCAACCTCTCCTTAGGTTCTCACATCCTCATAACTCGCCACCCCAATGCTGTGCTGCCTGGTGCTGTCGGACATCAGCCTTGAGGTCTTATCATTCCTCAGGGCATCTGTCTGTCCTGGGTTCAGATTCTCCTCCTGTTTGGGGAGAGGCTGTCTTGCCCACAGTCCCAGACAGTGAGGCCCCAGGATTCCAGGGAAGGGAGCTTAGACATGACCTTGGTGGCCACAGGGAGGCAATAGGATTTGGACATGGGCCAAAAATGAATAGCAATACAAAATCACATGATCATATTAATAGATGCAGAAAAAGCATTTGACAAAACCCAGCACCCATTTATGATAAAAACTCTCAGCAAAGTGGGACTAGAGGGAACATACCCCAACATAATAAAGGCTGTATGTGATGAGCCCACAGATGACATCATCCTCAACTGGGAAAAACTAAAAAGCATTTCCCTTAAGATCAGGAACAAGACGGGGATGCCTGCTTTCACCCCTCTTCTTCAACATAGCACTGGAAGTCCTAGCCACAGCAGTCAGACCAGAAGAAGAAATATGAGGCATCCAAATTGAAAAGGAGGAAGTAAAACTATCACTATTCACAGATGACATGATACTGTGTATAGAGAAGCCTAAAGATTCCACCAAAAAGCTGCTAGGACTGATCAATGAATTCAGTAAAGTAGCGGAATACAAAATTAATATTCAGAAATAAGTTGCATTTTATAGACCAATAATGAACCATCAGAGAGGGAAACTAAGAAAACAACCCATTTACAATTGCGTATAAGATACCTGGGAATAAACTTAACCCAGGAGGTAAAAGACCTGTACTTGGAAAATCACAAGGTACTGAAGAAAGAAATCAAAGAAGATATAAATACGTGGAATCATATACTGTATTTATGGATAAGAAGAATTAACATCATTAAAATGTCCATACTGTAGAAAGCAATTTATGGATTCAGTGCAATTCCTATCAAAATACCAATGGTGTATTTCACAGAACTAGAACTAATAATCCCAAAATGTATGGGGAACCACACACACAACCCCCCCCCCAAAAAAAAAACCCTGAATAAGCTTAGCAATATTGAGAAGGAAGAACAAAGCTGGAGGTATCATGCTACTTGACATCAAACTATACTACAAGGCCATAGTATTCAAAATGGCCGGGTACTGGCGTAAAAACAGACATATCAATCAGTGGCACAGAATAGAGAGCCCAGAAATGAATCCATGTCGGTATGGTCAATTAATATTTGACAAAGACAGCAAGAACATACAATGAGTAAAGACTGTCTATTCAACAGATGGTGCTGGGAAAACTGACAGATACTTGCAAAAAATATGAAACTAGACCACTTGCTTACACTGTATACAAGAATAAATTCAAAATGGATTAAAGACTTAAATGTAAGACTCAAAACCATAAAAATCCTAAAAGAAAATCTCTGACATTTCTCTCAGCCATATTTTTCTCATATATCTCCTTGAAGAAGGGAAACAAAATAAAAAATAAACAACTAGGACCAAAAAAGTTTTTGCACAGCCAAGGAAACCATCAACAAAACAAAGAGACAACTTACTAAATGGGAGAACATATACACCAATGATACATGTGATAAGGGGTTAATATTAAACATCTATAAAGAGCTCATACTACTCAACAACAGAAAAACAAACAATCCAATTAAAAATAGGCAAAGGGCCTGAATAGATACTTCTGCAAAAAGAACATACAGATGGCCAATAGACATATGAAAAGATGCTCAATGTCACTAATATTCAGAAAAATGCAAATTAAAACCGCAATGAGGTATCACCTCACACCTGCCAGAGTGGCCATCATCAGTAAATCAACAAACAAGTGCTGGCGAGGATGTGGAGAAAGGGGACCCTCGTGCACTGTAAGTGGGACTGCAGAGTGGTGCAGCTGCCATGAAAAAGAGGGTGGCGTTTCTGCAAACAATTAAACATGGGACTGCCTATGACCCAGTGATTCCACTTCTGGGATTTATCTGAAGAAACCACAAACACTAATTCAAAAGACTATGTGCATCCCTATGTTCACTGCAGCATTATTTATAATAGCCAACCTATGGAAGCAACCCAAGTGCCCATGAATAGATGAGTGGGCAAAAAAACCAGTGGTACATATATGCAATGGACTATTACTCAGCCATAAAAAAGAATAAAATCTTACCACTTGTGACAGCATGGATGGCCCTGGAGGGTATTATGCTCACTGAAATAAGTCAAGAAAGAAAAATACCGTATGAATTCACTTATATGTGGAATCTGAAAACAAACAAACAAACAAAATTGAAACAGACTCATAGATGCAGAGAGCGAACTGGTGGTGGCCAGAGGGGAGGGGTTTGGGGGACTGGGTGAAAGAGGTGAAGGGATTGAGAAGTATAGATTGGTAGTTGCAAAATAGTCACGGGAGTGTAAATGAAGCACAAGGAATATAGTCAATAATATTGTGAGAACTACGTATGGTGCCAGTGGGTACTGGAAATATCGAGGGAACACTACGTAAAGTATACAGTTGCTTAAACCCTAAGCTACACACCTGGAACCAATACAAAATAAAATTGAAAGAAAAAAAAAAGAATAGTCATCAGAGAGAAAGTGTACAGGACAACCATCCTCTGCCCTACCTTCTCTTCTGCAATATTTTCTGGGTATTTCTGGGTGACAGTGAACTCCCCTCAAGGAAAAAGGAAGACTCCATCAAACCCAGAGTCCAGAAGAGAAGGTCCCCTGGAGAGCTTGGAGTCACAGTGAGGAGGGGCAGGACAGGGTCCTTGGCATCCTTTCATCTGTCCTCACCAGTGTCCCAGAAGCCAGACAGGGCACCAGGGGCTGAGAAGAGCAGGCAAAAAAGGTGAATAAAATAATACAGAATGCCAGAGCGATTCAGACCCTAGGCCCAGGCTGGATGGAAAGAAGAGAAAAATGGACCCAAATTTCACCCGACTCCTAGGAAAAGGGAAAGGAAGAGACTCACTCAGGACAGTCAGATAGGTCCCTCTGCCGAACGCAGCACACAGTGACACAGCCTTGAACGTAAACCTCCTGTCACCCCCTCTACTCTTGCCCAGGCCCCCCTGCAGCTGCACGGGAGGCCCGAAGTCCAGCCTCCTTGTCATGGGGGCTGGTCTGGCTGATGGGAGGGCGAAGGAGGGTGGTCATCTCCCCACCTGCAACTCTGCTTCCTTGGGGGGTGACCTCCCATCCATCCCCAGTAGCGGAGGGCATAGGAGGGAATGTCCGAGTGCCCCATTATGTCCCAGGGACCATACAGTCCTAGAAGGAGCGGTGTCTCTGGCTCCTTGGGGAATGTCAGGTAGGAGAAGTGAGAAGTCCACTTTACAGCCCAGAGGTGATGGAGCTCGGGCCGTCTGCAGAGCTGAGGCCCATAGGGAGGTTTTGGATGCCACACTCATCCTGGGCACATGATCTATGGGACCATGTTTGCGGTGGCAACTGTGTGTGTGAACGTGTGTATTATGTGTGTGCATGTGTGGTGAGTTAGTGAGAATACGTGTGTGCGTGTGTACGTGTGCAGTCCTTTAGTCTGCATGAGAGCTCAGAATCCCATCCTGTGCCATATTCTGGAACAATAATCTCCTGGCTTCTCAGGTCCCATTCTAGGGCCCCAAGAAGATGAGTCAGCTCAGAGACATGTTCATGGCTCATTCCCGGAATCACATTCTTGGCCTTAAACTTGTGGCCTCGTTGGCCACCCATGGCTACTCTGACATTAGTGCTTGTGGTGGGATCTGTGGTGGGCTGGCCGCCAAGGGGTTGAAAGAGAGCAGAACTGGCCACTAATTCCCACAGGTCCTGACTATAGTTCATGATGTGAGTGGGGGGTGGTGGCTTGGTCCCAGGCACACTGTGCAGATGAGTGACCAGGGCCAGGGGCTGAGGGTTCTGTAGTGATTGGGACAGTGAGGGGCAAAGGGACAGGGCATGTGGAAGTGTCCAAGATGAGGCAGGCAGGAGGCTGGGTGCTAAGGAAGGAGGAATGCCCTAGGCTATGAAGATGAGAAGTTTCCAGAGTGGGTAGGAGGCAATGGAAGGCATGTGAATGGGAAGACTGAAGATTCCGGGGAAGGGAACTCCCTGGTGTCCATGGAGACCAAGGAAACTGGGTCTTGGGAGTAAACATGGACCATAGGAGAAAAGCAGTAGTAGGGAAAGTGCAGCGGGTGGGCTCTTCTGGGTTGTGCTGCCTCATCCCATGTTCAGGAACATTCTGTGGGCACTTGTGGGTATGAGTGAAACCCCCTCAGGGAAACAGAAAGACTCCTTCACTGCTTCCTTTCCCATAACAGAAGGATTGCGTTCACCTTTGGAGACAGTTGAATTTGAGTTCAAAGTACATACACAAAAATGAGCAGAGAGTATGATGTCTGATTGACAATAAGAAAAACTTTATTGAGAGTTGATTAAGTACAGGGAGAAGAATGGATGTTGGGACAGGGAGATTCTCCTGGGGGACCTTAAGGAGCCAGTCCCCAAGGGTGGTGACTGAAGATACTAGGAACACTGCGAGGGGACCACTGTCTTCTCCACGGAGCTGCCTTCGTGCGTCACGTGGCAGCTGAACTGGCTGGCAGATTTCCACTTGCTGGCATTCATGCTCAGGTAGCTGCTGGCCGCATACTTGTTGTTGCTCTGTTTGGAGGGCTTGGTGGTCTCCACGCCCTGGGAGACGGGGCTGCCATTTTCCTTCCAG
>PVJI01012759.1:0-50365 GCA_004026765.1 Micronycteris hirsuta | reverse complement strand
ATTCCCCCTTTCCACACTTTATATATGCCTTTGCTTCCCTGTGTTACTTTCTGGATAATATTTACAGATCTTTCTTGACATATAAGAATTATCTCTTTGGCTGTGTCTAATCGGCTTTTTAAGTCATTGAAAAAAAATTTTTTTTGCCAAGTTTTTATTTCTGACGCTTCAGTCATTTCTTTTAAAATATATATTTTTCATTAAAAAGCAAATTGTTTCTTTCTTGTGGTTTATTTTCCCATTTTTAATAACATAAAACTTATTTCTTATTCTACAATAAGTAGTTATATTATTTTTTAAAGCTCTGAAGCTCTAATTTTACTGGTTGTTATGTCTGTTAGCTCTCTTGCAGGCTTGTTCCTTTGTATCTGTAATTATGTGATTGTGAGTAAATTGTAGGAATTCTGTACTGCCTGGATTGTCCTCCAGAGAGATTTTGAGTCTACTTCTGCCGGGAAACCCAGAACTCCATTTCTCTTCTTTTAATAGACTTTAGAGCAGTTTTAGGTCTACAGAAAAATTAAGCAGAAAATACAGAGTTCCCCTGTATCCCTTCTCCATACAGTCTTCCCCACCATCAAAGCACCTTGTCCAAAGGATACATTTATTACAATTGATGAACTTAACATCCAAACAACAGTGTTCGTGATTTATGTTAAGGTTCACTCTTGGTGACAATTTCTTTTTTTAATTAAAAACTTTGCATACGTGTGGAAAATTTCAAACACATATAAAAATATATAAAATATAGCTTCATGCAAGAGTCTTAGTTTTAACTCTATCTCTATGGATCAGTTAACATCCAAGCTGAAATCAACAAAAACATTCTGAGATTAAAAAAAAAAAAATGTCTTCACAGCAGGGAGTCATTGTTATTTGTTCCCATCTCTCATTTTAACTAATTTATTAGAAGTTCAACTATGCATATTTTTGTTGTATGTTATACAGCTGATCCAAGCATTTTGTAACAGAAAGCTTTTTGGGTCATCTACTCCACCATATTTTAATAAAGAAGCCTCTCGTGTTTTTCCCACATTTAAATTGCTACTTATAGCCCTGGCTGGGTGGCTCAGCTGGTTAGAGCATCGTCCTGATACGCCAAGGTTGCAGGTTCGACCCCTGGTCAGAGCACATACAAGAATCAACCAGTGAATGCATAAATAAGCGGAACAGCAAATCAATGTTTCTTTCTCTCTCTTTCTCTTAAAATCAATAAATAAAAATTAAAAGATATATTTAAAAACAGGAAGAAAAAGAAAAAATAAGTTGCTACTTATTTCCTGCTCCTTTTCGCGGCCTCCTCTTATTTTGCCTGCCCCGAGACTGTGATTGGTTCCAAGGGTTCCAGCTCAGCTCTCTTCTCATCTGTGCCCAAGTCTTCAGCCAAGATGGTAATTCCCAAATCAGTACTTCTAGGTAAGACTCACTTCTCACCCCCAGGCACAGATGCCCAGCCGCTCACCCGGCATCTCCACTGGCTGTTCCACAGTCACCGACTCATGTGTGCCAAGTTCAACACTGATTTTCTTCTTGTTTCCTACTGACTGGCTTTCTTGAGTTATTGCCTTCAGACTGAACATCTAAAATCACAGTTCACAGAATATATGCCACAATTCACTAAGCTTTATCGATGGGCCTATGAATATAGGTTTACAATGTCTCAGGGTCTATCAGGTTTAACTCCGTATGAGACCACAGACAAAGTGTACAGTCGTGTCTAACCAGGAGTCAAATTCAGTTCCAGAATCCAGGCTTTTCAAGCACAGAGCTGCTGCCTTTTCCCTGGGGAAATTGAGCTTTTGGGGTCAGATAACAGTACATCTGTCCGAGGGCAGTGCGCGCTGGTGGTACTTCCCTTCAGCTTTGTTCTCATTCCCAGACTCGTGCAACCTCAGCCCTCGTTGGGCCTTGTGTTGGGGCTCCCAACCCCATCTGTGGTTCAGAAACGAGGCTGGTGGTGAGTGGCAGTATCTTTCTTTTTCTCTGCCTGAGGAATATCCAGCATGTTGCTGGTATGTAACAGACTTTTAATTACTGTTTGAGTGGAATTGAATTAATCCTAATTCTTATTACCTCTGGGGAAAGGTAACCAGAAATAGAGTAAAACAAAACAAACCCAAAATATGTAGCTTTCATGGTGAGAAATGATTATCTGTGACATGTTCACACATAGGAAAATACATCAAAAGCACCTTAGAAGTGCTTTATCTAACATTGCTGCTTTAGCTAACATTTCTCCTTGAATATATTGACTGGTGTTGGATATATAAAGGTAGATGGGCACATAAGTGCAGTGGGCAAGTTATTCTCTCTGAAAATCAGGAGGCGAGTTGAGTCAACCATGAGACATCTTTCTCAATAGTGCTGCACTAAGGAGCATATTAGGTCATTTGAAAGTTTGTCACAGTTGAGCAATCTATTTTCTGCTTGTGCATCTAGTCCATAGCTCAAATTCTGTTTGTTATAGGTCATTCACAGTCTGTTAATCTGCCACCAAGTTTTGATGGATAAAGCGAGGTGTTCTTGGGACGGGAACATGAGCACCTATAGATCTGAAACCTTGAGGAGCTGAAATATGAGATACCAAGCACCTTGTCCTTATCAGTTGGGGTAGAGAGCTGAATTTGACCTGGATTGCATCGCTTGGATTTCCTTTCTCAATGGTGAATGCACCTTTTTAAAAAAGAAATAATGATGAAATTAAGTGCAGCTACTGGAAATCACAGAAGCTGGGGAAAATGACAGAATCTGACTGAGCCAGAATACAGGACTAGGAGAAGGAGGTTATCCTTCTACTTAGAATTTTCTTTATGTGGTTTTAGATAAATGGTACAAATTTAATCCCAGTGTTTTGTTTACAATACAAACAGAACAAGCTGTGGTTTAGAAAAGTTTTCTTTAGGTTGTTGTTTGTGCTTTTGTTCAAGAGAAATAGAATGATTATTTATTTTAAAAACATGTGCAGTATACAGAAACATACAAAAGGAATCAACCCAAATAAATATTAACATTTGCTTCAAAGCTTTTTGGATTTTCTTTCCCAATTCCATGTATTTCCCATCCACCCCGGAGTTGTACATACTTATGAATTTAGTGTTTGTTCAGTCTATATTTTCAAAAATTTTACTATATATAAACACACATATAAACACAATACATTACTATTTTTAACAATTACACATATAATATGCCACATGTAATATTCTGCAGTTTTATTTCTTTCCCAAAGAAATAAATTTCTTTTATTTCCCAAATTTCTTTCTTTCTCAGATGTTGATTCATGTTGATACATGTAAATCGAGTTCAGTTTAACAATCAGACTATTTTATTATGTGGGTATACAATAACTTATCTATACTTTTATTGATGGTCACATATTTGATCTCCAATTTTTTTCCTATTACAAATATAAAAGCAAAACTTGACTCAGCAGCCCTTGCTTAGGTGATATGAAACCAAGTGCTCCAACTGGTTCTAGCAATGTAAAGCTGGTCAGTGACTAGAAGCTTGGAGAGACCTTGGCATGTCAGTGGGGTCATGTTTCTCTGACCAGCTCTTGCATCCCACTAAGTTGCTTCTCCTGGTCTTGGTGGAGGGAATACTCTGAACTGGGAAAATATATATATGAAAATCAGCTTCTTCACCAATTAACACACAGCTAAAACTTTACGGCTATTCCAGATCAGTTCGTATGCCCCTTACTCCAGTATTTGTACAGCAGACATTATTAATACAATATTTTGGGGATTAGTAATAAATCTGTGAAATTCTCAAACTTTACTATAAAGTCCTGAGATGTTGCTGAAAGAGCCAGTTCTTCAAACAGAAGAAAAGTTTCATTACTGCTCTCTCAGGTAGGTCAGTGGTTTTTGGTTTCGTTTTTCCAATTAATAAAAGCCTTGAGATGGGGCGAAAGGGAGGAAGAGACAGCTAAGGGGTGTCTTTTGTTTGGGTTGGCTGAGTCATTCTGATTCAGATCAATCCCCAGCTAGGCTCTCCATTCTCCTCTGTCACTCCCTGTGTTGGCAAATCATTAAATAATTGAACTTGGGCAACTCCTTATTGCTAATTATTCTTCTGCCAAAAGAAGAGACCCATGATTTTCTCATCACTCCCAAGGCTGCATGTCAGAGAACATTCATTTAACCAATTATCAGCTGTCAGCCAGAACTGATTTGCTAGAGGGATGAAGCTAATGATATGTTGGGATTGATGACTTACTGCCCACTGGAGATGATGAGGAAATGGAAATTCACCCTCTGGTCTCCCACTTGGGCCTAATTAACATCCCATTATTTCGTGAATTGCACCTTAGAAAAGAGATGTTGAGTGAAGACTGTAGTGAAACACAAACCAACATTAGATGATTAAAGAATCATTTGATTCTTACGTTTCCTTTTATGATCTGGCTAACCAACTCGAGACATAGGTCTGTTTGTCCGGCACCTAAAGTGTTCCTTAGCACATTTAATAAATGTCTGCCTGGTTTCTCTTGTGTCCCACCATTGTTTAATTGTATTCTCCTAATTTAAAGAAAAACTTGTTATAAATTAGGCAAGAAAACAAGTATTCGGTATTACTGTTTTTTAATGATTGTATATCCTCAATGTTTTGAAGGAAAGGAGTGCCTGATTTACAGTTTTATTTTGGAATTTTTTAAATTTATTGCTTTTAGAGAGAGAGAAGGGGGAGAGAGAAACATTGATTTGTTATTCCACTTATTTATACATTCATTGGTTGATTCTTGTATGTGCCCTGACTCGGGATTGAACACTCAACCTTGGCATATAGGGATGATGTCTACCCAACTGAGCTGCTTGTCCAGGGCTCAGATTTACAGTTTGAAAATGAAAGCTTCAGCTTCTTGAGGCCAGGAGCCTAAAGACCTAGCTTAGGGCAGAAGAATACAAGAAGAGTCCACAAATAGAGTTATGAATTGAGCCACACCTCTCCTGCATAAAAGGTACCTTCCCTCTCAGTTTATACAGATGTCTGTAGGAAATGCATGACTACATGGCTTAGTTTGATGAATAACAGAAAGATCACTTGGCAGTTAATAATGCATTCTTCTTATTATTATAATTGCCATCAAAATGATCTTAAAGAATTATCGCCTCACAGAGAGTGGAATAGGATAGGACACAATCAATACTTGTATAATAGGTAAGATATATGGGTGAAGTGCAGCCGTGGTCTTTGACTTATCTTTTACTGAATTGTTTCTCTCTCTTCATCTTAAAGAATTTGAATGGACAGTTTGTAAGGTAAAAAGTAAAATACTCTTCTTATCTTTATTCATCACGGAAGAGAGAGTTTAGACTCTGCTAGATCAGCAGTGACTCGTAAGCATCCCATGGGCACAAGATGATCGATGAGTAGAGCTCAGCCGGTGGCACATAGAATAGAACACCAGGCTTTTGTCCCCACTGCCACACAGCTTCCGGGTTGGGTGCAACATTTTTCTCTCATAGCATACTTCACACTGGGAGTGACCTTGGTTTCACTCCTATAGATTCTTCCTTTAGAGATGACCAACTCGGGCTCCCGAGTCTGATCACATGACCCCACGATGGCTGTGGGCAGGGCCGTCTGAGTTATGCTTCAGGACAGTGCGTCTCAAGGTAGGGTTCTCGAACCCTCTGCATCAGAGTCATGAGCCTTGGGAACAAGAAGTTGAACAATATCCCTGCAAGACCTGGTGTGTATTAAATTTCGAGAACCGCTGCTTCAGGAATTACCAGAGATCGTGCATGGTCCAGGGTTGGTGACTACCTCCAGAAAGAGTGTTTCAGACTGTGGGCCTTAGCTGCTCCACAGCAAACCCTGGACTCTAGTCACTGCTTCTCTGTGATTCTATGTTGTTGTTTTGGGGATTCCCCTAGGGGCACTGTTTGGGCTTACACACTGGGTTAGTGCTACGGGCTGAATGTTTGTGTTCCCCCCAAATTCATATACTGAAGCCCGAATCCTTACTGTGACGGTATTTGGAGGTGGAGTCTTTGGGAGGTAATTTGGTCATGAGGGCGGAGCCTGCATGATGAAATTAGTGCTCATCTTATAAAATGACATAGAATACAGTCATCAGCCAATCAGAAAGAGAGCCCCCAGCAGGCCCCACCCGTGCTAGAACCCTGATCTTCAACCTCCCATTTCCCCAGAACTGTGAAAAATAAATTTTTGTTGTTTAAGCTGCTCGTCTCTGGTGTTTTGTTCTAGCAGTCTGAGCTAAGATAGGAAGTAAAAAACGAAACTGGCCTAATGCAAAAGGGAAAAAAGTCCTTGGTACGTGGGAGTGTCTATGTGTACCTGTCTGTCTGTCTATCATCTTATCTACCTATCCACCCTATCTATCTAAATTATTTTCCTTGTAAGTCAGAAAACTCAACCCTTTCATTTTATTTTAGTTTTTAAGGCAGCCTAGGACCCTGTGTTTATGATTCTCTTCACTTTTTCTCTCTAGTATTAGAACTAGAATTTTTTTAGTCTGCTTTACTTTAAAGATTTGAAAAGGCCCTGGCTGGTGTAGCTCAGTGGATTGAGCGTGGGCTGGGAACCAAAGGGTTGCCGGTTCGGTTCCCAGTCAGGGAACATGCCTGGGTTGCAGGCCAGGTCCCCAGTGAGGACCATGTGAGAGGCAACCATACATTGCTGTTTCTCTTCCTCTTTGTCTCCCTCCCTTTTCCTCTCTCTAAAAATAAAGTCTTAAAAAAGAAAAAAGATCTGAAAAGGCTAGCAGTTTCCTCCATGATCTGTCTGGAACTTTCCAAAGCTGCCCCTTCTCTTTGGAACCACATCTGCTTTTAGTGTTATCTCCTCTGGGTATCTGTCTGGAATAAGCTGTGAAATGAAGACTTTGGACTGGATGAGATAAAGCTATTTTGCAAGGGAGTCTGAATGGCTTTTGGCTTAGGAGTCTCACATCTTCCTGTGACCTTGTTCATCTTACTGCCTTTGGTTGCCATGGCGTGAGGGGACTCAACATAGAGATTTTCAGGAATCTGGACTCTTTGTATACCATTTACCCACAAATATGTTTGCATCCTTTAGCTCCAGCAAACATTAAGAAGCCCATTAGTGGATGGAGGCCCCTGCCTAGTGTTACATTTAAATGAGCTGATGGTGCCTCTAGGTTGCTTATTTCTTTGCTGCAGGCAGAAACCCATTAGCTCAAAAGCTTGCTGGTGCTAACCTCAAAGGTTTATACAACCAATTGTTTTAAAAACAGCCCAAGTGAGCAGATTTTTAGATGCTTACAGACTGCCTGTTTGCATACCCCATGAAACCTCATGCAGCATCTGTGGCCCATTGATAAGAGAGAGTATCAAGCTGCCACTGCCCTCTGACCCAGAGAACCCCTGTTGTGCTGCTGAGATTGCTGGGAGCTGGGAAAAGCTTTCTTAATGAGTGGACATTTGAACCGTAGACTGAATGATGGGTAGGAATTAATGAGGTTCAAGAGAGAGGAAAGCTTCCAGGCAGAAAATGATCTCATGCAAAACTATGAGCTGAGAAGTATTGTGGCTTCTTTGCCTGCAGGGCTGTGTGGTCAAAAGTCCACAGAGGGTCAAAAGCCCAGGCCAGTGCACTGGCTGGATCTCACAGGACCTTGTTAACAAGGGAAGGACTCTGTGTGTGTGTGCATGCGTGTGCATGCGTGCTCACTTGGCACTTTGAAATGAGGAAGAGGTAGCATTGTGAACCTCTTGCCGCTGGGAACTCTGCCTGCAGGCCCAGAGTCCAGGAACTTTAACCTGACTTACTCTGGAGAGGTCATTTAGATTTAACACAGAAAGACATATCAAGTTGTCTGGGGAAAGACCACAAAAACAAGCAAAGCCAAGGTTACAAATTCCTGGCCTGTAGGGCTTCGCTGCCCCCCCAATTCATTGTGTTGAGTTGTACACTATTGTAAATAAATAAACTTTGAATAGCTTGATGGAGATATTTCTTTTAAAATATGAATGTAAGGCTCCCTTTGAAAAATTAGAGATATGGAAACACCGGTATCACATTCTAGCTTAGAACACTCTGGTGGGAGTGAATAATGTTGGTTCCTTTGTGCAATGCCTGCTGAATTACTCTCTCCCCATCCTCTCTCCTGTTCCCCAGCACCCTGGCCCATGCCGTCCGCATGGCCCTGTGGGCACTGGAGTTGATGATCCCAGAATCAGAGGACTGAGTCATCCCCTCCACTGGGGAGTCAGGGACCATGGCCGCTTGCTGCCATATCCATGGTGTATAGCACTGTCTTTAGCACATCACTAACATGCTCATTAAAATATGTATTAAATCCAAAAGTGAACTAAGATAGACAACAGAAAGCATCCTTCTCTCTAAAAAGTATTGGTTCAAGGTCAAAATCTTGAGTTGTCATACTGGTCTGCACAGGTGTTCAATGAAAACTTTAAAATTACCAATTCCCCTGCTTGGCATTAAGATGACCTTGGAAGAGTTGAATGAACTGAAGGTTTTGGTGCTGTAGTCAATTTCCTTGTACCTTGTCAAGAAATCTGACCGTTTCGCTGAAAGTTACTAACATGAACAAGGAAGAAAACATATTATGCCTAGTAAGAAGTTTAAACAGGTTCCTTGAACCAACTGTCTTAAGAGATAGCATCAGCATATATTTTCCCCTGTGAAGCAGCATTATTTGAAGCATTTAAATATGCAGAACTTAATAGTAAAGTATAAATTATATAAATCAGCATGGGGATATACTGGCATTTTTGTTCTTTGTCTTAGTGCATTTATGTGAATTTCACATCCTACTGCAAAGCCAAAAAATGCCTTACTTTGCTTTCCAAAATGGATTGACTTAACATTTAATTTTAATTGTCAAACGTGCTCATTATAACACATATAGGTCAAAAAGGATACAGAAAAAATTAAAAATGACCACACAGACCCTAGCCCAATACTGTTGCTAAGAGCCCAGGCTCTGGGGTCAAGCCGCCTGGGTTCACACCCTTGTGTCCTCTGCACTGACCATGTTTAACCATGTGCCCCGGCGGCCCCCGAAAATGAGGGCAGCGGGCTTATCTCAGAGGGTTGTCGTGAGGACTAGTGTCTTCCACATAGTAAATAGCATATTTTGGTTAAATAAATGCAATGAATAACCATTAAAATTTTTGTTTATGTAATGTCAGACTTTTTTTCTATCTACACACAGATATAATTTACACAAACCCATTTTTAAATGAATATGCTGATTTCCAAATAAGCGTTTGCCATCTGTATGTTTGGTGAGTTTATATATAAAAATTTTAACCATGCTAATTTTATAATAATTTTAAAACATTTTTTCTTTTTTATTTTGCATTATAAAATATTTCTTTAAAGATTTTTAAAAATGCATATGTAAAGAATAAAATAATATGATAAAGCTTAAATATTTTTCCATAAATGTCCTACCCATATTTGGTAAGATTTATTCTAATTTATTTTTATGTTTCTATTGTACTAAAATAGTACTGAAAATTACATTTTTTAACTGTTTACTAATGAGGAGTAGAAATGCTATATTTTTTTGTATTTATCTTATATCCCAGGTCCTTACTAAATTCTGTTATTAATTATTGATTTTTAGGGTTTTCTGTACAAAACCCTAAAACATCATCTGATTGTACATAATTACAATTGTGTTGTTTTCTTATCTTAATACCTTAAAATTTTTTTTTTGTTATTTCATTGTCTTTCTAAGTGGAAATGTCCATAAGGACCCATTTTAGTTCATATTCATTATTTTTTCAATTGAGAAATAATTAGCGTATAACATTTGCAAACTTAAGGCGTATGATGTGGTCTTTTGGCACATTTTCAATATGATTACTACAGTAGCATCAGCCACCACCTTTATCATGTCGCTTATCTATCCTTTCTCTTTTGTGTTACGAACAGTTAAGTTGTAGCCTCCTAGTTACTTTGAAATTCATAGCACAGCATTGTTACCTATAATCACTATGCTGTGCGTTAGAGCTCTAGAACTTATCTACTAGTTATAAGTCTGTCCCTTTAAAGAACATCCCCCCAGGTCCCCCACCCTCAGCCCCTGGGAACCACCACTGTACTCTGTTCTTACAAGTCCAGGTTGTTTTCTTAACATTTCACATACAAATAATGTCGTACAGTATTTTGTCCTCAGTCTGACTTATCTCACTGATCCGAAAGCCTTCAGGTTTCATCCACTTGTCACATATGGCAGGATTTTCTTCTTTCACGTGGCTGAATAATATTCTTGTGTGTGTGTAATCGCATCTTCTGCATCCATTCATTGTTGATGGGCACTTAGGTTGTTTCCTTACCTTGGCTATTGTGAGTGGCGGCTGCAATGAACGTGGCTGTGCCGATATCCCTTTGAGATGCTGATTTCAGTTCCTTCAGATATATCCCTGGGATTGTCATCGCTAAATCATACGCTAGCTCCATTTTTCATTTTTTGAGGAACTGCCATACTGTTTTCCGTAATGACTGCAGCAATTCACACTTACACCAATAGCGTACCAGGGTTCCCTTTTCTCCACATCCTCACCAATATTTGTTATCTCTTGTCATTTTTTCTTTTTAAATGAAACCCATCCTAACAGGAGTAAGGTAATATTTCAATGTGGTTTTGCTTTGCATTTCCCTTATGATTAGCGATGTTGAACACCTTTGTATATGCCTGTTGGCCATTCATATGTCTTCTTTGGAAAACTGTATTGAGGGCCTTTGCCCAGTTTTTAATTGGGTTACTTTCTTTTTTGCAGTTAAGTTGTTTGAGTCCTTTATATATGGTGGGTATTAGTTCCTCAGCAGATACGTGGTTGGTGAATATTTTCTTCCATTCTGTAGGCTGCCTTTTCAATGTCTTGGTTGCTTTCTTTGCCGTGCAGAGCTCGTTAGTGTAGCTCCACGTGTTTATTTTAGTTTTTGTTGCCTTTCCTTTGGTGACTTATCCAAGAAATCACTGCCTAGACCAATGTCAAGGATCTTTCCCCCTAGTTTTATTCTAGAAAGTTTTACTGTTTTAGGTCTTATATTTAAAACGTCAGTCCATTTGGAGTCAATGCTTCTGAGCGGTGTAAGGTACAGGCCCAGTTTCATTCTTTTGCATGTGCATATCCAGCTTCCCTAGTACCAGCTATTGAGGACAGTATCCTTTGCAAATTGTGTGTTTGGTACCCTTGCCAAAAACTAGTTGAATTTATATATGGGAAGTCAGTAACTTTCTTTAAAGTTAATTTCTTTTCTCACAGTGCTCTTAGGGCTTTTAGCATATTGTGGAAAAGGGCATCTTTGCTTATAGCTTTTCTGTGTTATCTTCTTTAGTCAATAGAATTCCTTTGAATCTTTTACCATTGAGTTGATCTCTGTTATTTTATTTTTATTTTTTGGTAGATAACCTTTATTAGATTTAGGAATTCCTATAAATTCTTAATTTTATAAGAGTTTTATTTTCTTCTATTTCTTTCATGCATGATTGCATGTGCAATTTTTATTTATAGTGTATGATATATGTCTGTCCCACAGCTATCAAGATAATCTTGCCATGTTCCTCTTTTAATCTGTTAATGTGATGAATTATACTATATTTTCAAATTTTAATCCCACCGTTCATTCTGATTAAAAAAACACAATACTTGATCACTCATCACATATCATCTTTTATTTTATGCTAGAATTTTTGCACATTTTACATGGAAATCGTGGGCCTACAGCTTTCCTTTTATGTACAAACCTTGTGGTAATTGGGTATTGAGGATACATAAAATGAGTTGTATTCTGTCCTTTTTGCTCTCTCTGAAACTTCTTTTTACGTTTTGAGTTACCCATTTCTGTAGCCCTTTTTACCTTAATATCTCCCATGCTGGTGCACATTACTCTAAATTGTTCTTTTTAATGGAAGCATAGTGATTCGTTCACGAGACACGCTGTAATTTATTTAATCAATTTCTACCAAGGGACATTTGTGCTGACTTCAATTTTTTTTCTGTCATAACAAAACGACATTATTCCACATTGAACTTGCTCCTCTGTTAGGTGGAGATTTCTAAAGAATGAGTTTATTTCACTTTTAACTCTCCCTATTTAGTAAGTAATGTGCTTTCATTCTAGTGCCTTCCCCATGGGGACCTCCGATATAGCATTCTGATTCTAAAGGTCTTAGAGGCAGGAGTGCAGAAATACAGTTTGTGGATTTCTGATCAAATAGCCTTTAAATGAGGGGAAGGAAATGGACCTACAGTTATTTATAACCTAGTACTCTCATTTTAGCCTGCCCTGCTGTCTTGGTGACCTAGAAGAGCCCCAACAACTATCTCCCAAGTCCTACTCTAACTTTCATCCCTGAATGTCTTCTGATTCTTTCTCATTTTCTCAGCTTTGTTCTAAATTATAGTATTGTTGCTTTACCTAGTCATAGCATTTTCACTATCCCTTTACTTTCCTTTTTTTCATCCCCCTATCCAAAGTATCATCTACTATCTATCTATCCATCTATCTATCTATCATCCATCCGCCCATCCATCCATCCAATTTGTGTAACAGGGTAATGGAGAAAGATGTAAAGAAGTGAGGAAAAAAGAAAAAAAAATTCCCTACGTATTCTGAAAATGAGAGAGTTTGTTAGGGTTAGAACACTCAGTTTTAAAATGAGAAAACTTCTGGGGACCTAAAAGCTATCCGTGATTCCCACATTGCTATGAATTCACCGCTGAGTTTCTTTCCCCGGTTGTTCAAGGATAGCCTCATTGAGAGACTGAGAGTATGGTTGAGAGGAATAAGAAACATTTTTGGAGCATGTCCACTATCCAGGAAGTGCCTTTAATGCTACGGATGAACTCAAATTCTTACATTATTAGAGCTTAGTAGGGTAAAGAGGAGAGAAATACCAGGGAAGGAAGGGAAATTTGAAATACAAACCTGAACTGCTTCAAAACAGTCTTAGGGTCAGCCCTGAACATGCCACTGTTAAATCCCTGGAGTCTTTTTCTGCCCTTGATATAATAGCAGCTACAGCCACCAAGTGATGCTACAGAACTAGTGTGTTCTGAAGCAGATATGGAGAACAAGGAAGCTTCTAAACTTAGGGAACAAGGGCAGGGTGAGTGGCTCTGAAAATGTGAGATGAACATGGTGGGTACTATTGCCAGAACCAAAACCTTCCAGAAACTTCACTCAAACTCAACTCAGAGGAGCAGCGGACCTCAGTCTTTGTATAATTGAAGGCTGGGTTGTATGGGAGGGATCCAGAGGACTTACTGCAGGTTAAATAAATCCAACACACACAGCCAATCCGGGAAGCCTTGTTGTTTTTCCTTAGAAGACTCTCCTGAACCTCAAGCCAAAGGCAACGTTTGAACTCTTAAGACTTTGCTTTCTAGTTGCAACTTGGGTTTGTCAGGTGATGTTGGAGAGAAAAATGTACTTTAAAATTGTACATTTTATTGGTTAAGGCTTGAATATCTGTGGGTTATAACAGAAAAATGAACTCACGGTGGTCATATGTTTAAAATAGCTATTGCTTTAAACCATATTATTGTGTTATATTTATCCAACCTGGGTCTCAGGTTGCTGTCAATGCTGTGCTCCTAGGAAGTGTGTCTGGCACAAAGATGATCCTAGTGCGTAATGAAAGTGTGTGTGTCATATAGGTGAACAATCCACCTGTGCTGGACTGAGTCACTTGGGTAAAATCCAAATAATGTATGAGATATTCTCACACTTGCAAATGAAGCAGAATAAACTAGCTTACCCTTTGATTTTACAGAGATAAAAAAGAAAGCCAAATGGAACGTATTTAGAGAGTAGTGCAGCAGAATAAACTGCGGTATAGAAAATCATTAAGCTAAAACAATCACCATGACCAAAACCAGAACAAAACAAAACAAACCCTTACTTTTTCATGCATTGCAAGGATTCCAAGAAATTAAAGAAATCTTTAAAGTTCCTTGCTTTCACAACCAAAAAATGACTTAACCAGAGAAGGGAGGGACAGGCAGTGAGCAAACACAAATAGTGACGTTTTTGAGGGCAAAGCCCCGTGAGTATCAGCCCTGTGAATAACAGACTAATCTTTGGGCCAGCAGCAAAATGGGAGAACCTGGCCAGAGGATCCCATGTTATTTCTGGGAGGGACCTGGAATGGTCAGAGGTCAGTGGGGTACCTCTGGAGCTTGGGGAGAAGAAAACAAATCCTTCTGGAGAAAAGTCTTCCAAGATTCCCATGGATAGAAATCCATCAAATATTATCTCACAAGCACCCATCGGCAAGTGCACAAGGAAACAGAGTAAGCAGAACATAAAACACTTTGAACCCAAAGACTTTGGATATTAGAACTAAAAAACACAGGAAATAAAATAATCATGTATAAAAGGTTTAAAGAAATAAGAGATAGGATTACAAAAATAAGCAAGAAACAAAAGACTTACAGAATGCCTAGGTACTCTACAAAATACCAAAGTAGAATTTTAAAGATGAAAATATAGATGTTGAAATACAAAGTTCAGTTATTAGACTAGATACAGATAAAAACAATCAGTGGGATGGAAGACAGCCTGAAAGAACTTACCCAGAATGCAGCAAGGAGATAAAAAGAAATAAAAAATATAAAACAGAGGGTAAGAGCTATGGGAGACAGAGTGGAAATACCTAACAATCAGCTAATTAATGTTCCAGAAGAAGAAAATTGTGAGAATGGTGGAGAAATAGTGAGAATGGTTTTCAGATGTCAATATCTGAAAAAGGAACAGCTAAAGAAATTTTAGAACAATGTATATACAGAAGAATAAATGAAAAGAACCCATAATTTAGTGTGAAACACTAAAGACAAAGAGAAGAGCATACAAGTACACGGGGAGAAAAGACAGATGACCCAACTATACAGTGAAAGTAGACCAACAGGACAGTCCTTCACTGCAACAGTGGGTTCTTGGAAAGAGTGGACTAATATCTTCACCATGCTAAGAGGAAATACCTATTAACTTAGAACTGTGTACCCAGAAAGTCTCTTTCAGACACTGGTGTAAAATAAAGACATTTCCAGTAGAAGAAAGATGAGTTGCATTTACCACCAAGAGACTCTCAAAGAACTTACAGGTGATACTTCAGGAAATCAAAGGATCCTGGGAAGATTTTTCTGAGATGCAAGAGGTATGGGAGCAAAAAAAAGTAAATGTAAGTAAACCTATATTAATTAGCATTGCATTTACTAAGTACATTTTTAAAATTATCTATCTTTCACTTGTGAGGTTTAAAAAGGGAGTAAACCAAATAGTTCTTAAAAAGATCAGTTAGGGTATGAGAATTAAAATTAAGCAGGGAAGATAATGGGAATTAAAGTGTTCTAAAGTCATTGTTCTGGGAACATTGTTAAGGGGAGCATTTGATTTTTTTTGGAAAACCACTAAAATAGCACAAACAAAGGAATGCTTAGAGAGTAGTTGATTCACTACCATGGGATGAAAATTCTCCTCAAAAAGAAGCTTTTATGGACTTGCGATTTTCTATGTTTTCTTTTTAATCCCACAAGGAGAAAAGGACAAAAAATTTTAAAGTGAAAGGACAGCCATTCTTTAATAAAGCCAAGAGATGCAGAGAATTACACATGAGAGAATAATTATATACACAGGAAAATTGTTTCTTTTACAGAAAAAATAACCATTACTTCTATCACCCATGCCCAAGATTTCATTTTTACTCAAGGTTTTCAAAAAGTTGTGAAACATAGATTATAAAGAGAGTACATGGAAACATATGCGTAGAGCTTAAAGACTAATAATAAAAAACCAGGACGTTCCAGCCACCATACCAGAAAATGGGTTCTCATCCCCAGGAGCTCTCTGCGTGCCTTCTCCAGTCACATTCTACGCTACACCTGCCAGAAGTAGTCACCGAGCCGAATTTTGTTCCCTGGTTTTGCTTCAACTGTTCTTAACTAGACATTTTTATATCTTCATACAATATATTGATTAATTCTGACTGTATTATAGAATTGGAGTCATGCCTATGTATTTGTCTATGACTTCTTAAGTTATGTTTTTAAAATGTATCCATGTTGACCTCTTCTCCATAATTTACTCATTTTTATTGCTATATATTATTCAGATGAACAAAATTTATTGCCAGTGGATGAGAATTGCCGAAGATCCTTTGGAGAAAAGGAGGATGTGAGATATTCCCTGGGACTAATGGAGAGTTTATGGGGATGGGCTGAGGGGAGCTGGGGCCCCAGACAATGGTGACAGCTTTGTGTCTGAGCTCAGATTTGATTTCAGAGACAACGGGAAGACAATGAAGCTTTATTATTATTTTGTACTAGTTTCAGGTGAACAGCGTAGTGTTTAGACTGTCGTATACTTCACACAGTGGTCCCACGATATTTCTAGTACCCACCTGGTGCCATGCATAGTTATTACAATACTATTGACTGTATTCCCTATGCTGTACTTTACATCCTGGTGACTATTCTTTAACTACCAATTTGTACTTCCCAATCCCTTCACCCAGCCCCAGCCCCCTCCCTTTGGCAACCATTCGTCTGTTTCCTATCCATGAGTGTGATTCTATTTTGTTTGTTTATTTATCTCTTGCCAGTGAAGTTTCGAAACAAGAGCTGGGTGTGATCCAAGTTGTTTTTGCACAGGGTGGTTTTGCAGTTGCACAAAGAACAAGCTGGTGTGAAGGGAGTCTGTTAAGAGGACAGATGGACAGAAGGATCCTGAAGGGGGTCCAGGCAGGACAGTGAAGGGCTGGATCAAGACAGTGACAACAGAAATCTGGGGGAGGGGCCAGGAAATAAAGACCTTTCTAAGGCTGAAGGCTGGGATCTGCTGGCTGATGGGGTGCAGGCTGCAGGCATGTGGCAGCTACAGGTAAATCATGAATACAACAGCTTAAGGAGGTGTTGATAAAAGCCAGGGCTGCCATGGCCAGTGATTCAGTTGGTTAGAGCATTGTCCCGAGACAGCAGGGCTATGGGTTCGATCCCTGGTCAGGGCATATACAAGAATCAACCAATGAATGCATAAATAAGTGGAACAAGTCGATGTTTCTCTTTCTCTCTCCATTTCTCTCCCTCTAAAATCAATTAAAAAAAAAAAAAACAGGGCTGGAATCAGGGACTTCAGTTCTAGTTTCAGTGCTGTGGCTGACTGATGGGCGCTGGGAAAACCACTTCCGTTCCTGGGTTTATTTATGAAAGGAAGGGGTTAACTGGGAAGTGCAATGTTTCTTCCAACTTGAAGATTTTATTATTCTAAGCTTTTCTTTCCCCTTCATTATACTTAGTTCTAAAAGCAGTGAGTCATGAAACCCCTGGAATTTTTCTCAAAAGTAAACTTAGAAAAATATATCTTGCATTGCCTTTAAGACCCTGAGGGTTCAACATTTATTGAAAATGTTATGAGGCAAATAGTGAGACACGTGACTCCCCTTTGGAATTTGACCTTGACAAACCCGTGTATCATAAACTCGGAGATAAGTCAGGAAATTTGAATTGAGCAAGATAATTAAAAATTAAAAACAGTTTTTCTTGCCTGCTATATTTGTTTAAAGCTCCTGGGTTATAGAAATGGTGAACTGCAACTCTTGAGCAAACCATGTAATAAAACCGACTGATGTTTAGGCTGATGGGTGATTTGTAGTTTTTTACTCATTACGAGCGCTTCTGGAAGGTTCTAGTTTCTTGTAGTGGAGAGTTCATAAGGTCTTTGGATATAGCCTCCATGGTCTTAGGAAAGTTCCAGAATAAGTACAGAAAGTGGGCACAAACCACACATTGAATAAGACTTATTAGCAATAGAAAACACATCCACTTTCCTCCATGTGTGGCAGGACTGCCTGATGAAGGGTTTATGTTCATGAACAAATGGTCTTTTCGGTCTGCCTGATTTTAGGGAAGCGGCTGGAAAATATTTCATCCCACATTTCAAATATTTTGTTCCAAGGATATTGAGTAATAAAATGTACTCACTAGCATCTTGAATAATAAATCCATTTATTCAGGAGGCAACGCATTTTGTAAACTAAATGAAATTTAGGTTTTTCATGTAAGACTTTCCAAAAAAGAGGAAGGATGGGGAGTAAACCGACTCTATTATTTTTCCCTTTTATTTTTCTAAGTGTCACATTAAACCCAAATATGCCATACAGGCTCTTAAAACTGAAAAATCGGATATTTCACTCAAAGGCCTTTAGGCTTTAAGCTTCGATATCCTTAAAATCGACAACGGGCTATGCCAGTGATGGAAGACAAGTAGGTAATGGCTCCGGTTGGGGAGAAACACATTTTCAAGCTCCCAGTGCTACCACAGCCTGTGGAGATGCTTAAGGAGAAAGAGACAAAAATTGTGGTCCGCATCTCCTGGGACTTTGAGAGGAGTCTGAGGAAGAACCTGTAACTACCATTTCTGAATCACTGGGCCGGGAGCTAACACCACTTTGACACGGCTTGGAATTTGGCTAGGGGCAAGTAAAAGGCAGGGTGTGTGGTGTTAGCGAAGGTCTGCTGGTAGCTGGTAAAAGTGAGGGGAAGGGAGAAGCTTGTTTATAGGCATTCATTCACTTATTCACTCACCCAGTCATTGAATAAATATTTATGGAGACTTAGTATGTTCCAGGTATTGCTGGGAATAGAGCAGAAAACAATACAGACAAAAGCTCTTGCTTGCAAGGAAATCGCATTTCAGTGAAGGAAGCTAAACAATGAACAAACAATGAAAAGATACAGCAGAATGTGATAAGTGTTACAGAGAAAAAGAAAACAGGAATGGGGGATGAGGCGTGCTGGTGGGGGCAGAATGCCATTTTTCCCCTTATTTAAATTGAATCTCCTGGGGTGACATTGGTTAATAAAGTTATAGAGGCTTCAGGGGTACAATTCTACAATACGTCATCTGTATATTGTATTGTGTGTTTGTCACCCCAAGTCAAGTCTCTTTCCATTACCATTGATTCCCTCCTTTACCTTCTTCTGCCTCCCCCACCCCCTCCCCTCTACCAATTAGTGTGCTGTTTTAAAGAGAGTGGTGAGGAAGGGTTTGCCGATAAGGCGGCATTTGAGAAGTGAAGGAGGTGATGGAGAGCCGGCCATCTGGGAAGAGAGACTACTAAGGAAAAGAGCCTCCTGGGTAGGGGACAAGTAGCGTGGGCAAAGGTCCTGGGGCAGGAGAGCTCTGAGTTGTTCGCGAAAGCAGATGGTTGGACACAGGGGAGCCCGTAGGAGAGAAAGTCTGCAAAATTGTGCGTGCATTGGGGGACTGTCCAGAGTATATAGTGCCCTGCAGATTCTTACTCTGCCTGAGCTTGAAGAAGAGTAGTGTGATTTGATGTGGATATTCAAATAATCACTCTGGTTGTGATGTTGGGAATAGACTGTGGGTGGACACAGGTCAAGGGCAAAAGCAAGGATACAGCTCTACGGATCTTTCAATTGTTACGATGACAGATGGTGGCAGCTTGAACCTGGATGAAAGGAGCAGAGATAAGAGGTAGTCGGATTTTGAGTATATTTTGAAGGTGGAACCAACGGGATTTACTGGTAGATCGGATATGTATTACGAGAGAAAGAGGGGCATCACAAATGACTAAAATAAGGTTGTCTCAGCAACTAGATGGATAGCGCGGTGAGACGGCGAAGACGGAGGGAAGTGTGAGGGGAAGGATTATGAGTTTCTTTCTTAAACCTGTTAAATTTGGAACGTCTCGAAGTGTGGAGGGAAAACCAACCAAACATGCTCCCCCTCAGATTTTAATATGCATTGTTTAAGAGTAAAGATATGTGTGATAAAAGTTGGCAGAGACTCTCCGTTTTACATAATCAGAGCATAAATGTCAGACTTCTTTCCAGACTCAAGTAGGGCACTGGTCAGGCCAGTTGGAACTGGGGGAAATATCTGTGGTTTCAGATTTTGACAAAAGGGACCTTGGCCCGGTTCTCTTGCTTCAGCCCTGCAATCAGAGCTGCGGGTTCCCGGAACCCTGGAGAGTTGAGGAAATAAATTCCTGAGTCTTCTCAGCTTGTTCCTCCTCAGGATGGACATGTTTTCTCGTAACTTCTAAGACCTCATTCGCACACCGCTTTCGAAGGTGTAGTCCACTCGTTTCTTCTCCTTCTCTCTGTCTCTGTGGGGCTGCAGGGTTTCAGTCCCCCTGTCAATTGTTCTCGGGGAAGAGCCATGTCTACCTCGCTCAATGACTGGCCCCAGGGCCAAGGCTGCACCAGACTTCTCGGCTATGTTTCTGTGAAATGCCACCTGCCCTAATGGCAGGAACTCCACTCACCTGCAGGGGATGAAAAACAAACAAAACACCTAAGGCCCCCCAAAACTTACCAGGCACAGGGGTCCCCACTCCCTTTGGCTCTGCCCCCTTTTAGTCCTTGACCCCACAAAAGTGCTTTCACCTGATGCAAACTGAGCAAACTCCTCTCTGGACTGAGCCTCAGAGAAAGCGGAGAATGGTACGGCCCTAGGCTGATCCCCAGATGCGGTACCTTGGAGAAACCCAGGAGCCCAGCTGTGCCCAGAAGCTGCAGGCACACACCGCCTGGCAGAACTCTGCAGCAGGCCAGGGGGCCAGTGCAGCTGGTTAGAAACAAAGGCTTTTGTCTCCCACGTGCGTGACTGCACCCAGCCTTCTGGCGGGGAGACTTGTGGCTGCGTGTTCAGTGCTCTCTTTTGAGAAGGGAGAAGCTCGATATTTGGGTCCCTGCTAGGACCTTCCAGGACTATGCTAAAGTTTTACATCCTGCTGAGGATTAGGAGATGATTTTCAGGTTTCAATCATTTGTCTTCTAAAGAGCGTTGAAATGCATCCAAACACATATTTAAATCCCATCCAACCTCCAGGTTGTAAATATAGAACCAGGGGAATACACATTAAACAACATGCTCCCCCCTATAACCTGTAAGGCAGAGACAGAGTCTGGAACGAAATTCAGGCCCATTTATTTTAGCTGGTGTTCCCAGAGACCCTAGTTTTGCCAGGAAGTTAAGCAGATACTTTTTATTTTATTTTTTAAAAGATTTTATTTTGTTTTAGAGAGAGGAGAAGAGAGGGAGAAAGAGAGAGAGAGAAACATCAATGTATGGTTGCCTCTCATGTGCCCCCTACTGGGGACCTGGCCCACAACCCAGGCATGTGCCCTGACTGGGAATCAAACCAGCGACCCTTTGATTCTCAGACCTGCGCTCAATCCACTGAACCACACTGGCCAGGGCAAGCAGGTACTTTTTAAAATGCTGTAACCATTTCTTAGAATTTCCAATGTTTATTAAACTTTCTGTGTCGAGGCCATGGTGATGGATTTCCAGGAATTTTTTTTAATTAAAAAATAAAAACAGTTAAAAAGGCACTAAAGATTTCATTGGCAAAGCCGAACCTGTTCAGGCTCGAAAGAGCGTAATCTGTCATGAGGGGACAGCTTGAATGATGAATTAATAATGAACTCATATAGCAAGTCCAGGGTGGAAATTGGACCCACTGCATGTGAACGGCGAGAGCGGGACAAGGTGAATGAATCAATTACCTATGATCTCACACAGAATTCTGATTAGGAAATTTCTTTCCAACAGTCCTAACAAAACAAAGCTCCTAAATACGCTATCAAAGATGCCTTAGAAGAGTGACCGGCACAATATGGTCATTGTAAATTGCCCCAGATTAGTGTCATATTTCATGAAATGAGAGATGTGTGGACAGAACATTCTTGGCCTGATGAGGACCCATAGTTTTGTGGTGATAAGTTCTAATGCCACACCTCTAACTTTTGGAATGTCTAAACTACCATTTATTATAATAGGATTTTTTTCTGGTCAAAGATTTTTTTGTATCTTTCTTAGGTCAGCGAATATCAAGAAAAGGGGGTGGGGTAATATAATTGTCATCGTGTGGCAGACTAGACTATTGGTCACAGTTTACCCTCCTCTGCATTATGGTTCTTCTTTCACACAGCCTTGGCCCCGTGGAAAGTGGAGAGGACTTATCCACCCTTAGTTTGGATTCGACCTTGTGATTCACTTTTGCCGAAAGAAGGTTTGGGTTTGTTCTCCTGTAGCTCTGCCATTGCCATGGAAGGAACATGGCCCTGATTACCCAGTGGCCCCAGGGGAATGAGGCACATGGAGTGCAGCTGCCCCAGCCAGTCTGGAGACGAGCGACCAAGAAATAAAGGCTTACTTTTATATGCTACTGAGCTTTGGGGCAGTGAATTACACAGAATTACTGTGGCTGTAACTGACAGATCTGTTCAGCATCTTATTTTATTTGCCAAATAAGAGCAACACAAGACAAAAATTCTTTTTGTTATTGTCATCATTTCACAATAGACAGAACATCTTTTAACTGAGAAACAGGAAGAACATAACTTAGAAGGAAGGACATTCCTTTAAACTGAAGTATGGAACTCTATGAAAAACACGTTACCGAATTCCCATCTTCCTCGTTTGGGGGGGCCCTGTGAAAATGGCATCAAAGGCTTGTCGCAGTCTGGGGGCAACTAGAAGGACTTCACCTAGGACAGGAGCCTGGGCACTGGTCCCCCAGGAGAGCTCCGTGATCTGCATGCCACCGCCCCCAAGTATGAGTCAGAGTTTCTGCTTATTTCTTTGCTGTATCACAGGGTATTATTTGGGTGTGATGTATCTTTCATAAAAATCTCCTTTCTTTAAAAACTCTTCAAAGGGCAAGCCAGTGGCCTTGCATTTAAAGTATGCTGTTCCCGAGAGCCTAGCACGTGCTAGAATAGCCTCAGCCTAATGGGGGCCCCTCACGGGGGCATGTGTGTGTCCCTGAATGGAGCGAGTTGTGTCCTTGCTCCACTGGGTGTTTTTGGTGCCGACACCCAGCGTGTCTCTGACCAGTGGCCCTCAGTGAGAACCACCTGATCAGCGTTGCTTAGGCAGCGTGAGGTTTGTGTGTTTTTCCCACATCGCGTGCCTTTCTTATTTTTAGCACCACTGTTTACGAAGGAAATAACCATCCAAAAGATTGACTATTGAATCGCTGGTTGCAGAATATAAATTACAGCTCAAGAGAAGGAATTTGGCTCTTTGTCTTGTTACAAAGCATGGAAGCGGCTATTCACACAGGAAATCATGGTCTAGGGAAAATAACAAGAAAAGAAAATCAAATGGAAGACCTTCCCCAGGCAGGTGGAAAGCAACTGAGTTCTCTAGATGAGAGCAAAGTCTGAACTGATTGGTTCTGCTGCCTGGTAATCCAAACAGGCTCTTGGGAGAGCCACCGGGCCCAGGGCAGACCAGGCAGCGACTAGATGCAGTTCTGGTGAGTTCTGCATTGCAATATCCTCAGATTCTTTTGGTTCTTGCTTTGAAATTAAAAAAAAAAAAAAAGCAAACTATGTCTATATGTCTACAAAAGCACACATGTAAAAATGGTGAAAATGGAATAAGGTCTGTAGTCCAGTTTTCAATATTGTACGGATGCCAATTTCTTAGTTTTGGTGTTATGCTTAGCGTTGCCAGATTTTAAGAATAAAAATGTAGGACACTGAGTTGAATTTGAATTTCATATAACCAAATGTAATATTGGGACGTACTTAGGTGAAAAATTACTTGCTATGTATCTGAAGTTCAAATGTAACTGAAGATTTTATAGTTTATAGGGCCATCCTAATCTGACTGCCGTTATTGGCGATGTCACTAGTGGGGTAAGCTTGGTGAAGAAGACTCGAGGCAATGTGGACCACTCTCACAGCGCCCCGTAAGTCTGTATGTGTTTCAAGCTAAAACGTAAATCATATCCTCCTCGAGTTACCATAAAACTATAAGAATAAGAACACTAGTGTCTTCAGATAAGCTGGGAATGAAATGGATTTCTCTGCCTTGGTGGTCTGTGTTTTTCATGGAGGTAGAGTGGGTTTAAAGAAGCTGGGTACATTTCTCTCAACTGTAGGAAAAAGCAGGTAAGAACACTAATCCTATTTGCATGTTAGACACCAAATATTATTGAATTCTTTCTTTTTATGAAACTTGAGGTACAACGGACATCTGCCATTATATTAATATTAGATATACAACGTAGTGACTTGATATTTGAATACCCTGCAGTGAGCATTGGCTCAGGACAATAAGTCTAGTTCACATCCATCATCACATATGGTTACAAATTTTATTTCTTGTGATGAGAGCTTTAAAGCTTTGCTCTTTTAGCAATTTTCACCTATACAATGGGTAGTATTAGGTTTAGTCACCATGCTGTACAGTACATCCCCATGACTAATTAGTTTTATAACTGGAGGTCTGTACCTTGTGATCCCTTCAGCCATTTTGCTCACCCTCTCTCCCTGTCTTCCTATGATTCCTATAATCACTTCTTTATATTGATCTGACACCACGTCTACCACTCTGTAACTTAATCAATTATACACATTGCTTCTTTTCTGGCTACTCAAATAAAGCAGAATCTTAGCATTCATAGATTTAAAATAGGTAGTTGGAGGTTTGTATGTTTTTCCTGTATCGCTTGCCTTTCTTATTTTATTTTTAACAACACTGTTTACAAAGAAGATCACCATCCAAAAGATTGGTTCTTTTCACCCTGGTAGTTAAAAGTTCATGAAAAAGTTCTTAAAATTTCACCCTGGTTCTTAAAAGTTCATGAAATGACCTAAACATCATTTCGATAGGGCTGGACGACCGTCCGATCCTTGTTCATCCTGTAACAGCCTCATTGTGTTCGGGGTCATTGTGATGAGGTGGTGGGGTCGGGGGTCAGGATTTGGGTGTTTGGTTCAGAGAAGGGGCAGGAGGTGGTGGAAGAAAGTAGTGGAAAGGTCTTTATAATAATTATTGCCAAGTTTTGTTGGCTGTAAAATAAAGGTAGACTATGTAACTTCTAAGGAAGCTTCTCGCTTGACAATTCTATATTTATAACTTTTACAGACTACTTCAAAGTCTATCTCTTGCTATTCTGCTAAGAATCTTTTCCAAAAATGCAGCTGATTAAAAGCTTGAAACAGATAAATGTGACCCCAAATTATCTCATAAATCTTACTCTAATGAGTTCTAAAATAGCGTACTTCACACAGACTTAGTGATACTGACATGTTGAAATATTTGCAATTCAAAATCTCAAGATTTTGATTTTAAAACACAGTTCCTGGTTCCAGTCCAAGATGGTGGCACTGACGTGTCTATACCAACCCCCCCTGTGGACACACTGACTCCACACTGTATCACATTGCCTCTGCAGGCAATCCAGAAAGTACACATTGACTCCTACTCATTGGGCGAGTAAGAAAATACCCACAGAAGAACGAGTAGGAAGGACTGAGACACACTCTCCATAAACCCCATCCCGGGCAGCGTGCCATGCACCCAAGAGGGCATTTCTGCTCCCATCTTCTTCCTGAGGAGCAAAGTGTTTGGACCCACAACTAGTACCCCACTTTTAAGACTTGCAGTTGAGGAGTGAGCCCCCACAACACCTCGCTCCGAAAGCTAGTCAGGCTTGTATCCACAAGATCCATATAATGATAGCAAACAAAGAAATAGTTCTTAACTAGCTTGCAAGAACTCCCCACTGCCATGCCCCAGGACTCAGCAGAGAGGAAGCAGGCCAAAAAATGCCAATCTCCCAGTCTTTCCTTGAAAGGTGCCCATTTGCATACTTTAAGTGTCACTGCCTAAGTCAAGCTTCTGACTTACCACATGTCTAGGGACTACTGTGATCCTCCCTGGAGTCAGGGGAAGCCAGCAGATGCCACCTCGGCCTTTTCCTTCCAACTCACTGCAGATTACCAGTATCTCTCTGGATGGAGCTGGTAAACACATCTACCATCTCGGTGTTTGCAGCTACTACCCAAAGCGTGGGTCCCTGGATTGCCTGGCTCTGGGAGCCAATGGAAGCCACAGAACCTTAGCAAACAAAGAATTAGTTCTTATTAGGCACAGGGGCACCCCCTTCCATGGCTATAGACCCTGGTCTGCCCACCTCCCAGCTTGTCCCTCGAAGGGCCCTAACTGCACCATTCTGCCGGGTGCCTGAGTGTCCAGCTTCTAACCATCCTGCATCTAGGTGCTAACTGTCATTCTCTCCTTTGGCTACTGATAGGTTTTGTCATATCCTCAACTACTGGGAGCCACTAAGAACAAATAAGATGTCTTAGACAATCACAAATTTTTAAGAGTCAATCAAGAGCTTGGACCAGTTTGTGGGTAAGGCTCATCCCCTGCATGAGACTGGGAGAGGTGACTGGTTTATCTAATACACAGAAACTCACACAGAGAGTCAAGGAAATGAAACAAGGGGATACATTCCAAATGAAAGAATAAGATAAACATCAGAAATACAACTTTGTACACAGAGATAAGTATGTACTTCAAAAAGAGTTCAAAATAATGATCGTAAGGATGTTTACAAAGGTCAGGAAAACTGCCTGATAAAGTGAGAATTTCAACAATAAGATAGAACATATTTTTGATGTTCCAAAAGAGAAGTACCAAAGAGAAATATAGAGCTGAAAAATACAGTACATGCACTGAAAAAAAATTAACAGAGGGTTTCAACAGCAGACTAGTTCAAGTGGAGAAAAGAATCAGTTTATAGTGATTAAGTGCCTATGTTAAGAAAAAAATCTCAAAAAACCCAACCTAAATTATACACTTCAAGGATCTAGAAAAAGAAGAACAAACTAAGCCCAAAGTTAGCAGAAGGAAAGAAATAATAAAGATCAAAGCAGAAATAAATAAAATAGAGGTGAAAAAGACAATTGAAAAGATCAGTGAAACTAAGAACTGTTTTTTGAAAAAAATAACCAAAATAGACTTTTGTTAGACATACCAAGAAAAAAGAGAGGACTCGAACAAATAAAATGAGAAATGAAAGAGGAGGCATTACAAGTGATCCTACACAAACACAAAGAATCGTAAGAGACCACTATGAACAATTATATGCCCACAACATGAACAACCAAGAAAAAAATGGATAAATTCCTAAAAACATACAACATGTGTAAAGACTGAATCATGAAGAAATAGCAAGTCTGAACTAATCAATTAAAAGACTAGTGAGGAGATGAATCAGTAAATAAAAATCTCCCAACAAAGTCCAGTACGGGATAGCTTCATTGGTGAATCCTATCAAACATTATCAAACAATTAATGCCAATTTTTTCTCAAAGCCTTATAAAAAGTAGAAGAGGGGGGAACACTTCCAAACTCAATTTTATGAGGCCAGCATTAACCTGAAACCAAAACCAGACAAAAATACCACAAGAAAAGAAAATAACAGGCCAATATTCCTGATGAACATACATGCAAAAGTCCCCCAAAATATTAGCAAACCAAATTCAACAAGACATTAAAGGACAGTTCAACATCCTCAAATCAACACGATACAACATACCAACCTAGTAAAGGATAAAAATCATGTAATCATCTCAATAGATGCAGAAAAAGCATTTGACAAGACACAACATCCATTTATGATAACAATTTCAATAAAATGGGTATAGAAGGAAAGTTCCTCAATGTAATAAAGGATATTATGACACACCCATAGCT
Source organism: Micronycteris hirsuta (assembly GCA_004026765.1). Classification (NCBI taxonomy): domain Eukaryota; kingdom Metazoa; phylum Chordata; class Mammalia; order Chiroptera; family Phyllostomidae; genus Micronycteris; species Micronycteris hirsuta. The sequence goes on along the minus strand of PVJI01012759.1, from coordinate 22,861 downwards.
AACATCATACTCAACAGGAAAAGCTGAAAGATCAGGAACAAGACAACAGGGTATTACGTATACGTGGATCTAAACAATATATATCAAAGTCATAGAAATAGAGAACAGAAAAGCATTTCCCAGGGGCTTGGGTATCTGGTAAATAGGGTGAGGTTGGTAAAAGGATACAAACTCTCAGCTAAAAGATGAATAAGATCTGAGACGCTAATGTATAACATGGTAACTATAGTTGATGACACTGTATTATATAATTAAATTCAATGAAAGAGTAGAATTTAAATATTCTTGACCAAAAAATACCAAAATGAGACAAATATATGAGGCGATGAATGGAGTAATTCACTAGACAGCAGGAATCCTTTTACAATGCACATGTATATTCAGTCATCATGAGGTGTACCTTAAACATCTCACAACTTTGTCAATTATATACCCAAATAAAGCTGACAGAATACATTTCTTGGAAGCATACATTTTCTACGGCTCTCAATTGGAGGATCAAAAAAGAATGAGCTCAACCACCACTTTTTCCCATAGCTTTGTAAGTGATTACAATAATTACTATTACATTTGGCTGCATAAAAATACAACAACAGAAGCTGAAGCGAGTTAGAAGTATACTTCTCTCTCATATAATAAGTCCTGAATGAGCTAGTTCAGTCTGGTATGGTGGCTCCACAGTCAGGGATGACTATTCAATACTCACCTGTGGTGCTATTTTATCATCCCCATCACATTATTTCCAATCTCTAGATTGCCTCATTGCTCCAAATGGCTGCTGAAGCACCAGGTGTCAGCCTTCATCTTGTGACAAAAAGTATTCTTCCTAGGTAAGTCAGTCTTTTTAAGTAAACTTCCTAGACCACAAACACATCATGTATACTCATGATTAGAACTCAATGAAATGACTTCACCCTGATGGAAGGGAGGCTGGGATGAATATATTTTCTATTAGAGTGCACTGCTATGTGAATAAAAATTGTCAACCTATCTTGAAGACAGGAAGAATGGATGTTGGGTGGGAAATAGCTGCCTCTGCCGCAATGATGAAGAAAGGAAGCTGAATAGATAGCTAAGCTACTTCTGTCTGAGCACGGAATACACACGAGGTGGATCTCCTCAGTTTAGTAGATGAAGAGGAGGCACGGGCTCCTTCAGCATCCTAGGCATTCTCTTTAGGGTTGAGTTCATTAGAAAAAGCATGGGACAGGAATCAGGAAGAGTTTAGTCTCTGTGTGTCCTCCACTTATTATCAATGACATGTCTTGGGCAAGTCACATGCCCTTTAAGTATATTTCCTTACTCAAAAATCAAGAATTTTACATGCCACCTGCCCACCTGTTTCTCAGTGTTGACATAAGACTAAAAAAATGCAATAAACTAACATTTACCAAGGATTCACTATATTCCAGTATGTGGGCTAAATGCTTTATTCACACTATTAAATTTCACTAAGAGCTTGAATTCACACTCAAGATTTTACTAAATATATGTTGGTTTTACTAAATATTTATTTATTGTGCAAAATATTTGGATTCAGTGGTAAATGAGACATTGTGTCCCTACCTTCCTAGAATCACACTCTGTCAGAGTCAAACAAGCATCATGTTTACAGATTGTTTCGTGACAAATAGTCTATGTGCCACGAAGACAAAGCACAGGTCCTGACTTACTGTGCAGTGAAAGGTGAGGGTTCCTTGGAAGGAGACATGGGGCTGATCCTGGAGGAGGATTACAAATTAGGTGGAATTGGTGAAATATCTCCACAGAGGAGATGTTACACATGAAAAACTCACAAATGTGAGAAGTAAAAATGTTTTAAGTTGCTCATTTATTCTGTTTCCCTGAGTGCGTATATAAACACTTCCTTCTTAACCTAAAAAAAAAAAAAAGAGCTAAGAGTTGCATAGCTTTTAGTTTAACTGGTAGTTATTTTTATTGATAAACAACTTCTTCAATCCTAGCCAATTCTGTACTGCCAAAATCCCACTGAAGTTGAACAAGTAGGTGATCTAAGAAACAACACCTTGCACCGTGTCCCCACACCACTGGAAGGCTGTGATGGTTGCTGTCACGTTGTAAATTTGGATGGTGCCCAGGACCAGGGCCCAGGAAAGGCCTTTTTCAGAAAGCAGACTAGAGCTGACAGTTGGTAATTTTCATTATCGGCAAACCTCCACGGTTGGTTTGCACAAAATTATGGTCTCGGCCAAGAAAGATGGTAAAAAGGAATTGAAGCTCAGTGGGAAGTCAACCAAAATGCCAACATTCTTTATTTGATGATGGTTTTATTGCCAGAGCTGAGGGAAAAAAATGACTCATGTTGGATGTTTTCTGAGTAGTGAAAGCTTCTCTAGGGCATGTGTGGGCCCTGGAAGTGACCTTCAAGATTTTTAAGAGAATTGGTACCAAATCTGTTCAAGTGGCTGTTCCCCGTGTTCAATAATTTAAGGACCTTTCCACAATATATTCGCAATTTATCTCTTCTATTCTTTGTGCTATTTTTCATACATTTTGTATTTATGTGTGGTATGAAAACATACTATATTGCTACTATTATTGCTTTAGACCGTTATTTTTTGAAGCAATTAAAAATATAAAAACATAAAAATTTTAAGTTAATTTATTTCATTTATGACCATTTATTTCTTTGTGTAAATGCCAGTTTCTATCTGGTATCATCTGCCCAAAGATTCCTTTTAACATTTTTGTGGTGCTGGTCTGCTGGCAATGGATTTTCTCAATTTGCTTTTGCCTGAGGTGGGGAAAAATCATTATTTCTTCTTTTTTGTGAAAGATATTTTCCCTCAGTATGGAATTCTGGGTTGATAGGTTAGTTTTTTCTTTTTAGGACTTTAAAGAGATGCTACTGCACTGTCTTCTTGTTTGCATGGTTTCAGACATATTCTGCTGTAATCTTTAACTTGTTCCTTTTTATGTAAATATCTCTTTTTCTTTGCTTGCCTTCAAGATTTTCTCTTTATCTTTGGTGTTCAGCATTTTGAATTTGGTGTGTAGGTGTTTGTTTTTATTTTTTAAAGAATATATACTGATTTTGGTGTGGTCTGAGCTTCTGGAATCTGTGGTTTGGCGTTTGTTGTTATTTTCAGTTTTGTCAATAATTCCAGCTGCGTCTGCCCCAGGTAAGCAAGGGTGCAGGTTCCATTTCTCCCGGAAGGTGCCCATCTCCCCTTATAGTTCAGGCTAATTGGCTGCCTTACTGTAACCTCAGGTTCCTGAGGATGGATTTAAGAAGTCATGAGCTTGCAATTTATCAGGTTTTGTTATAAGAATGGGGCAACAGTCTTTCTAGTTCTCCATGACCCAAGCAGAACTAATAAATCCCCAAATTCATAAACTAACTTTGCAGAGAAACACATAATGCAGTGAGCTGGTGCAAATAGGTTTTGTGAATCTTACCACGTACCTATTCCCTATGAGCCACTGGCCCGGGTGCAGATGGAGTGATTCATGGAAACCTCTGTAAGCGCTGGCCGGTTGGGGAGCTCACCAGGCTGTGTGCAGTCTGCGGAGTTTCACTGGCCCATATACTGTCCAATTTCTCCCTTAGTCAGAATGCGAAGGTCACCTGACCAAAAGGGAAAAATAAACTGTAGAAGCACCTCATACTATTTTTGAAAAACTTACTACCTGTTCCTCTGCCACTTGGATATTGGTTTCGAAGGAATACATGTTCTCACTATGGGTTGTCACAAATATTCCACAGGTTCAATGCTGAAGACTGCCACCTGTTCATTAGGGCTCCTTAGGCCACACCATGAATATGAAACAGAGAGGGTTACTGTGCATGAATGTTTGCCCCTTCACTATGGCAGCAAGGACAGGTCAGAAGAGGTGATCCTCTGGGGGCCGTTCTCGGCGTTGCAGGCCTGGAGGAAAAGTTGAATAGCCACCAACAGACAGGACTGTCCACATTCTGGGAATGAAGTGTTGGCTCTCTCTACCACGTATAGAAACCTGACCTTCTTTGGAGCTGGCTGAGGATGTGGGAACTGAGAATAGGGCATAGAGAAAGGAAATCGTTAAACCAGCTACGGCCTTATGAACAGCTGCTGAGTTAGGGATGTAACATTGACCTCCTCGTATATTTGATCTCTTGCTGCAACTTGCATATATTCTAGATTTTTAAACTAATGTTATTATTCTACCTTATCCCTCTCCCCCACTTTTTAAACACTGGGTATGCTGTGATGATTTTCTTTATAATTTAGTTCTTAAGTCACACACTATCAAGATGAATCACAGAGCAACTAGATTTTGTTTGGTTTTTGGTTAGCAGGGCTCATGAATTAGGGGTAGTCACTGGGGTGAATCATTACCTCTGAGCCTCTAGGTTTGTGGTTAAAAGGCTAATGGCAGAAATAGTAAAGCTCGTCATAAATCATGAGCTCCCCTTTCTTTTGGAGTTTTCTTGCAGTTGGGTCTGTCCTGTGTGATAAGTCCTAGCTATTGGTCAGTGTGAGAGAGTGACAGGGATTACTCTTGGGCCAAGGCAGTTCAGAGCTGTGTGCCTCTTTCTGTGTTTTCTTTCTCCACCACCGAAATCTCGGAGGCCCCGTGTCCAAGGGGGTGCAGCTGTGAAGGAAGGCTGAGCAATCTGCACATTCCTTCTATGAGTGAGAAATAAAATTTTATTGTATTAAATCACTGAGGTTTTGAAGTTATTTTTATCATATGTAACCTATTCTATCATGATTAAGATTGAAGCACTGATGGATAAATATATCATTATCTTTGATGATATAATTAGTCTCATAGTCTTCATATAGTTTCACACTGACTTTTTGTATTTAACATGGTCTTTTTTTGAATTTAAATACAGAGCCATGAGCATCCCTATTATGCATTGTTTATTTGAGACTATGTTAACCTAGAAGTCTCCATCTCTATGCTATGAATTTACATGTGTGTGAGTGTGGGTGAATACGCTATACATATGTATGCATACATATATGTGCTATAGAGAATAGCTGTAAATGCACATACACATAGATACAGATGATATAGATAGATATGGATACAGATCTTAACTGCTTCCTTTCCTGGAAGCAATGATTCAAAAAATCAGAACAAGATAATATACCACATTCTTCCACTGTTATCAGTGGGACCCCTGGTTTCTTAAGCAAAATGCAAGTCATGCTATCCCTTGAATCAACCCATACAAAGTCTTGCGGGCATTTGCCCCCCACGTCAGTGTGCTCTAAAATGCCTAAGAATAACAGTAGATGCTGAGTATTACAGTTATTTTATTAATGCTTTCCAGTGCAAAATAAAATCTTTCTAATTAAGTTTTTCTTAGAATACGAAAGGCCTTTTTATTTCTCTTCCATTTTCTCCGTAAGGGGTTTAAAAATAGGACAGGCATCTCTGTGTGTACTTCTGCTGAAAGATCAGGAAGCAGGTACAGGTCTAAGACATTTTGCTGGTTCCCTCATTTGCAAAACAGGAACAGTTGGATCGGGTGATCTCTGAGGTTCTCTTCTGCTCTAAAATTCTGTGATTCTGCTATCAAAAAATGCAATTTTCGGAAAGTGTATCCAAGGTGAATTTCATTTGTGGTGACCTTTATGATCTGTAGATTTTCCAAGTGATGTCATCGAACATATTACGCTCTGGAGAAGTGAAGCAGACACAGGGGGAAGGGAATAGGAGTCTGAAGTGGCCATTATTTATTTTCACTAATGGTACCTGGATGCAAATCTGCTGCACGGTAGCAGAGGGTGCCAATGAGGTCATCTACACCTGGTCCCCAGGGTGCCAGGGAGCCTGCAGAAAGGTCTGCTTGGCTAAACACATTTCTTCCCATCCCTCCACCGGGCTGCTTCTATACCCTTTCAGTACAGCATGGCTATCCTCCGTTCCAAGGGGGACTGCTCTCCTAGGCCATGAACTTCATTGGCAGACTACAACAAAAACACAGCCAAGGACCTACTATTTAGCCACATCCTAAATAAAATTAGCAAGTCAGAGAAATCCCTTATTCCACCCACAGACCCTCCTCCCCATCGCCCCACCCCCATTTTCTCCACTTTTATAACCTGGGATAGAGAACTGTCCCTCCAATCGGGGAAACAGTCTGATAGATACATCCTCATGATGTTGTAAGGAGCTTAGTGTACAGTCTCCCCAAAGGTAATTCTATTTTAAAATAGTCCTAATGGAAGAAGACAGACTCCATCTGAAGAACTGGGCCGCTAATGCTGTGATTTCATGCATCAGGCTGGGAAAGGCTGGCAGGCATCTGGCAATTCTTTTTTTTTTTTTTTTAATTACTTTATTTCTCAGTTACAGTCATCTGCATGTTGTCCCCTCCACTCTCCCCCACCCCCTCCAAACCCACCTCCCTCCCTGGCTTCCACCCTCCCCCTCAGTGAGGGACAAATACCATATGATCTCACCTTTAACTGGAACATAATCAACAAAAGAAAAAAGCAATTCTTATCTTTTGAAGTAAAGAGACCAAGTGACTGCCTCAGGCTGGTTCTGCTTTTTAGCTTAATCTTTGAGCAAATTCTTTAGACCATCCATTGCTTCCAGCCCTTTCTGACATCTCGGAAGACTGCCCTCCAGTAGCGGCCAAGCCCCTCACATTGTTTGTCCCTGTATTCCTTGAAGTCTTGTGTCTGTCACGTTGCCTGTTTTTTTAGCTGACCAGTAAAATTATGAAAACTATGCAATTCAAGTTTAATATGGATGGAAGATTTGAGGTAAAGTTTAGTTAACTATTCCTCAGGAGACACACAGATTAAAATATTAAAAATTAAGCTTATGTCAAATTTGGTATATTTTAATGGGTAGATAATTTAAATTTTTTTTCTCACAGAGTAGGGCAATGATGGCCTTGAGCAAAGTTTTTAATGTCTTCTGACACTGTCACCTGCTTCGGTCACTAGCCTAATTCATTCTTCTGTTTTGATTAAAAACACATACCATGGGTAACTATAAATTATAGATTTATTTCATAATTGCTGAGCTAGTTCTACTTGGTTATGCATAAATGATTATACTTTCAAAATTTTACTAATATTATTCATTAACAGTAACAGTTTTCTGTTCTAAAAACTTGAAATGATAAATTACTTACTAAAGAAAACCTAAAAGTAATAAAGAAAAATGAAAAATACATGAAAATGAAAATAAGTTAAAATTATAACCTTTAATTCCCTTCCTCAGAAATAGTCATAGTTAACATTGGTTTTTAATCTAGTTTAAACTTTTAAAATACTTAAGTAGTATATTGCTATGTATACCAATTTATATTTTTGAATATTTATCCCATTTAGACAAAGCCTGAGATTTAACCCAACTTTTAAGTTACTTTTAACTTTATATAGTTGCGACAGCTCTCATCGACGTCGAACCGTTAATCCATCGTTGGTACCGGTGTGTGTGGCAGGACCTCCTCTATGCCCTGGAGCTACAATCACGACACAGCTCTGTCTCTGTCCTCAGACACTTGACAGGGACCTAGAAAGTTACCAAATACACAAGCGAATGTGTAGTGGGTAGTAAAAGTGCAGTGAGAGGGAATGAGAACAAAGAGTGGGTCGGGGGCTGCTATTTTAAAAGGGAAGTTGGAAGGACGCCTGTCCTAGGACAGGGCACCTCCCCAGGGATCTGGATGAGTGGTAAATGAGTCATGGGGACCCATGGGGACACACATTCCAGGTAGAAGTCAGGAAGGGAACACCTAGGAAAGGAGCTGGGAGGTTGGGAAGAAAGCAGAGAGGAGGCTTTGTCCTAGGAGGCTGGAGAAGAAAGCGATCAGCGAGGAGCAGAGCGTCCACCTTGTCTGATGTTGAGGACGGCAGGGCCCAGACGACCACAGGGACCAGCCTGACCAAGACCTGGAGTTGGATGGAACCAGTGGGTGACTTTGGGAAACGCTGTTTCAGGAGGGCAGGGCTGGGACCAAATGGGGACTTGGGAAGTTTGGTCAGAGACTTCGGGTGGGTTGAGGCGAGAACAGGAAATGGGAACACGAGTGTTGGTAACATCCTCAAGCCGTTTTCATCCGAAAGAGTGCGGGGAGTGGAGTAGCAGCTAAAGAGGGTGACGTGAAGGCACATTCAGAGGCTTGTGGGGACAATTCAGTGGATGAGAAGACCCTGATGGTGGAAGGAGAGAGAGGGGAGGTTTGGGAGAGCAGCGTCCTGGGGCAGATGTGAAGCGTGTGGGCCCTGCATGCGTGGGGCCTGGGCCTGGGCCTGGAGGAGGTGGGACTTCTGCTTCTCTGGGACCCGAGCGAAGGCAGAGTGGCAGCTACAGACCACATGGGCTTCTGCGTTTGTTGAGAACACGAGGCGGTGTAGTGTGATCTCCACTGTGCTCACCAAGAAGTCTGAAGTGACATGTCAGGAGGAAGGGAGGGGAAGGGGCCTGGAGGCATGAGGAGAAAGGAACGTGTGTGAACTGGTCCTCCTGGAGATGAGGAAAGTGGATTTCTATTAAGCACAGATTTCTTGTCTTTCATCCAGCCAGTGTACTGATCTCATCAAATGGGGTCATTTTTCAGGGCTACTTCTGGGTTCCCAGATGAAAAAACGTGTCATCTCTGCATACAGTAGCAATTTACCATTTTCTCTGTTCTGTTTCACATCTTGTTTCCTTGAAGAAAACTTCTACAGAAAGATGATGGTCGGCATCTTTCTTTCTTATTTCAGTAGGCACCCCATTAATCTTCTATTGCTAATTATGATATTATCTCTTGGTTGGAAATAGATACCCTTTATCAAGTGGTAGTATCACACTATGGCCGGTTTATTAAAATGTTTCATTAGAAATGATTGTTGAATGTCCATTCGTTTCTGAATATTACATAAAAGCCTTTTCTTTCCTTGTTTTAAAGCTTTAATTTTAGTCTTTCAGACCCCAGTGGGTGATTTCTCCTTCTCCTGCTTTCCGGCTCTGACTTGAACCTTATTTAGGTTTACTTGGTATTTGGTTAGGAATTCCTCTGATTGCCCCCCATGCCAGCTCCTATCTCATCACGTCGCCTCTCCATTTCTCTGTCTTTCCCGCTGGACTTGCAACTGTCTCAGACATTGTTTTATTTGCCATCATACCATCAGCTCCTGGCACACTGCGTAATGAATGCTGAATGAATTAATGCCTTGGTCATCTAGGTGCTGGTTCTCTTTGCTATTAACCTTCCAGTTACATTCACCCTAACATGTAGGCTAGGAATGTGCATGTATGATTATTAATAATAATCAGAACCACCACTGTATCAAACTCATTATATCCATCACCTCGCTTACTCGCTGCAACAATTACACAGAGATAATTACTATTATTATCCCCATTTTTGTATTTGAGAAAACGGGGACTTAGATTAAGTTGGCCAATTTCATTATGAACTAGAGCACACCATATATGCTCTTGACCACTATATTTTGCTGCGTTATTTTATTTCTACCCGCATCTCTCTCTTTATTGTGGTGTTCTCTGTAATTGTTGGCACAATAACTGAGACAGTAGGAAAATGCTTGCTGAATTCAGTTGATGGGAAGATTAATGATAAGCATATTTGCTGGACAAAAAGTCTGGAGTATATTTTGTTCTAATTTCATCTCTTAAAAAATCCTTCTGTTTTCTACATTGGATGTTATTTATTCATTCATTTCAGGCCTGCTATCTTCCAGCTCAAAAAAACAAACAAACATTTTTCATACAGTCTGACATAAACAATTTGTCTACACTGCTTTTCTCATGTTGTTTTATTCTTAAAACAATCTTATAAACTACATACTCTACTGTCATCCTTTTTTGAATGAAGAAACTGAGACAGAACAGTGGTTAGAACATTTGACCAGAGCTATAAAACTGGTGAGTGACATTGAACGTAGAAGACAGTTCTTAAGTACACTCTACTACGTTCCTTTTTATAACCTGCCCTTACTATCACTTAAAAAATTGTGTATCAGGCATACTTATCCAAATATGGAAATAGACCCCTGTGGTGTGTCTCTCATATCACCTAATCCCTGTGGACTTTTGTACACCCATTCCTAATAGCCCGAAGTCGCTGATGTTACTCCGCTAGGGTGAATGCCTTCCGTTCCTTCCGTGACAAAACCTGTTTATTTCTCTCATCCCCTGCTGGCATGCCACTTTCCTCTTTTAGACACCATTAAGTCAGAACTCTGCACCAAACAATTTTCTCAATTTGACCTGGCCCTTCGGATAAACCTGGCAGCTCCTCTGCAGTGAATACTGAGGGCCAGAAAAAAGTATTTCCCAACTTCTGCTGGCAGGGAGCAAAGAGCTGCTTCTCTATTGTTTTCTCAATGCCCTTCCCCACCAGCACAAGCCCAGGGTGAGGCAGGAGAGCGACAAGGGTCTGGTCAAGGTTTCGTGACATCTGAACGTGGAAGGAGCAAATTGCTTCACCGAAAAGGAAGCCTTTGTCTCTGTCAACAGAACTCAGGCTGGACAATATGCCGGTGCCCACTGAGATATTTTAGCTCCGGCTCAATGTCTTTTAAATGACTTCCTGGTGGTTTTTGTCTTCTCTACCAGGGTATCTGGGAGAATGGGTTAGTATTTTCTCATCTATGGAAAGGTAATGAGATGATAAGATAGGAATGCATTCACCAGGGAGGAGTACCATTGGCTACGTCAGGCTATTGTGAGTGGGTGTCCGAAATTCTAGAGGGATTAGATAACTGGAAAGACACAGCAAAAAATGAGTCATTTAGAGATGGGTCAACTTCTTTAGCTTTCCAGGTATTGTTCTGATTTTTTTTTCCTCTCCAGTCCTGAGGAAATCTGTGTGTTCCCGTAACTAAAATACTTATTTCCAGAGAAAATGGCCAACTAGCATTTTCCATGGAATAAGTGAGCCAGTAAACAATATGACAATGTCTCCTCTTCACGACCTGAGCCCTCAGTGATCACATCCTTTCATAGGCTCTCTCGTATTTATTCCCTGTCAATGGGTCCCAATAACTTTCTCTGGCCAGACTGTGTCACCTTGGTCACTTAGGAGGACTCTGGATTATCAGGTCACATCCCAGATCTACAGAATCAGATTCTCTAAGATTTGGCTCAAGAATTTATATTTTTAACGTTTTTTTTTTCAAGATTTTATTTATTTATTTTTAGAGAGAGAGGGGAAGGGAGGGAGACAGAGAGGGAGAGAAACAGCAATGTATGGTTGCTCCTCACATGGCCCTCACTGGGGACCTGGCCTGCAACCGAGGCATGTGCCCTGACTGGGAATCGAACCGAAGAATTTATATTTTTAATGGGCTCTTCAGGTGAGTTGTTTTAGCATCAAGCATAGCTACCACTTACCATTCTGCTCGAATCCTCTAGAATCTCTTCCCCAGACACCTTTAAGCACAGGGACCTCCAGTCCATCGATTCCACTGCTCTTTCCCCCAAACTCTCTTCCTTCAAGTCCTGGCTTTGCTTCTTACCCTATTAGATACTACAACTCAGCAACCTCAATTCTGGACATCTGTCTCTTTTTTTTTTTTAAGATTTTATTTATTTATTTTAGAGAGAAGGGAAGGGAGGGAGACAGAGAGGAAGAGAAACAGCAATGTATGGTTGTCTCCCACATGGCCCCCATTGGGGACCCGGCCCACTACCCAGGCATGTGCCCTGACGGGAAATCGAACCAGGACCCTCTGGTTCCCAGCCCGCGCTCAATCCACTGAGCTACACCAGCCAGGGCCGGACATCTGTTTCTTTTGTCTCTATTTCACTTTAATTAGAATTAGAAAAAATTCTAGTTCTCTAATTCTGAGTTTTGTCTAACCATCTTCCTACCCTGTGCCTCTGCCTGAGCAGCTCAGTATTTCAGAAGAAAAGCACAAAACTAGGTTGGCTGGTCAAATTTTAATGTATTACCATAAATTTCCATATGAATATTCAACGTTACCAGAATATCCTAAGATCCCTCCCCCCTCCACTATGTCAGACCTTTTTTTCTTCTCTCCTTAAGTCTCTAAGCCTCTCCTCCAACTCTGAGAATAGAAACTCTGATGAGGAACCCTTCATCTTTCCACCAACTAGTCCGGCAGCCCACCTGCATCTCTGGTGGTCTCCTTTCACACCTGCTGTGCTGTGAGGTGCATCCTGCCTCTGTCTAAAGCCAATCTGTCCACTTGTCCTTGGGTCCCATTTACCTGCCGTTTCTCAAGGACTTTATTTCTGCAGTTTCCCCACAGTTGCCCTTTTGCATCATTATGCTTTTTCTCTCTTGATCATTTCAATCAGTAGATAAACGTGCCATCACAGTCTATATTAAAAATACTTCTTTGATCCCATGTGTTTCTCTACCTATTACCCATTTTTCTGCTCATGTGACAGCAAACCTTTTTGTGACATTTGACTGTGAGCTAACGCATCTTTTTCATAGTCCCGTCTCATTCGATTCTGAAGGCACCGCTGGTCCTAACCACCACTTTATTGATATGCGAGTGAACAGGATCCCTAAGAAGTTCTTCTGTCTTACTAGAAACCACTGTCAAATCCCTGTTCTTTTTCTTATTCTACATCTAATTTGATTCAGCTGATATACTTGATCGTGCTTATCTTTTAACAAATACCTTCTTTTTTGGCTCCACAGTTGTCTGGTTTTCCTTCTGCCACAGGTTTCTCCTTGTTAGTCTTCTTTGTCAAACTCCTATGAGTCATGTTTGAGTTTATACTTGATTCTTCATATCCAATACCTGATCTATCAGCAAGTTTGGTCAGCATTACCTCAACATACGTCCTGAACACAACGTCTCAGCTTTCCTATTGCTATAGTTCTAGGTCAAGCCACTACCATCGCTCACTTAGACGATAGAAACAGACCTGTTTCCTCTACTTCTTTCTAGTCTTGACCCCTTGAAATCAATCTCCACAAAGCAAGCATGGTAACGTTGCTAAAGCCTGAATCTAATGCCATCGTTTCCATGTCTACTTGAAATTCTCCTTTGGCTTCTTATTTTAATTGTTAAAGAATACAGACATCTTACCATGTTCCATAGGGCCGCCATTCAAGAAAATGTATTGAGTATCTATGAGCCAGATACTGTTTTGGGTATTGGGAGAATGTTACTCAACAAAATTAACATCTTTTCTTATGAGGCTTGCATTTTAAAGGGGAAGGCAGGTAATAAAAAATAAATATGGGATATTAGATAAGTGCTCTGGAAAGAAAGAAAGCAGGGAGTGAGGGAGGGACTTCAGGGGCATAGTGTTTGTGCAATTTTATTTTTTTGCTTTTTGTTTTTTATTAACTTTTATTGAATTTATGGGGTGACATTGGTTAATCAAATTATATCAGTTTCAGGTGTACAATTCTATAACACATCATCTGGATATTGTATTGAGTGTTTACCACCTTAAGTCAAGTCTCCTTCCATCCCCATTTATCCACCCTTTACTTCATTCTGCTGCCTTCACCCTCCTTTCTCTCTGGCAAAGAAAGCACCTGAAAATGACCCAGAGAAAAGAGAGGGAAGTCAATGGGCCACCTTATGGAAAGAACTCCAGACCAAGGAGCCTTCAATGTGAGGGTCCGGTTGTAGGAGTGGGCTTGTGGAGGGGGCAAGAAAAGCCAGGAGGTGGTGTTCTCTGGCAAGGGGCACGTGCAAGGTGGCAGCAGGAGGAACAAGTTAAAGTGGAAACCCAGCAGGGGAGGGGTCAGAAGTAGAAACTGTGAAACATTGTCGGTCATGTCGAGAATATCGGCTTTTAATCTGGGTGAGATGGGGAGCTACTAGAAGCTTTGGAGAGGCAGAAATGACTAACATTTTAATAGGTCACTGTGGGGTCTCTATGTTAAGAACAGATGCAAGGGGCCAAGGTCAGATTTGGGAAGACCAGTTAGAAGATTGTTGCATCGATTCCCCTGAGAGGTGCTGGAAGTTTGGATCAGGCTAGTAGCAGTGGAGGGGGTGAGAAGTGGTCAGACACTGGGTACATTTTGAAGGCGGAGTCATTCAGATTTGGTGACAGACTGGAAGAGGGGTATGAAAGAAAGGGAGGAGTCAAGGATGATTCCAACATTTTGGTCAGAGTATTTGGAGGAACGGAGTTGCCATGAACCATGGGTGAAGATGTAGAAAGAGCAGTTTACTGAGAGCAGAAGTTCAATTTCAATTATGTTATTTCAAGGACACATAACTGCATACATGCTCTGGCCCCTGTCCAAGTCTCTGATGAGACTGTGACCCTGGTGACACGTTGGCTCCCTGTGGAACTCTGCAGCAGGAGAGAGACCTGTGCCTAGACCTTTGACCCTCCAAAACTGTGAAATAATAAATTGTGTCTTTTTACCCGCCAAGTTTGTGGTGCTTTTGTTACATAGCAATAGGTAACTAATACAGTAAGAGTCTGCTCTGATTGGCTTGATTGCCAAAGGAGTTTATTGTTTTAAATAGTGATCTCTTTAGTGCATGCAAAATGTGATTATCAAAATTAAATGTAAAATTTATCAGAATATCATGTATACTGTTGAGTGAGGTAGACGTGTTAAGATCTACACTTTAGGATTTGCAGAGCTTTTAAAATATTTTTCCTTTGGAAACTTTTATTCATGTTTTCAAGGTTCTTTTTGGAAGGAATGTGCAGTTCTCTAAGCCCGGTTCTTTCATCTGGCATCTTCTCATACGGGTCCAGTCAAGGGAAGCTAGAAATGCCAAGGTGGACACAGTAGCTCATTCTGGAGAATCAATTTTACCTGAAAATTTGGGGAAATGAAGACAAATTCTTATGACATTACAATATTTTGTAACATAAATGCACCAAGAAATTCAGCAAGCCACGCACACATGCAGGACAATCTATGAGGAGGAAGAGAGTAAAAAGTGAGGTTGTTTTGAATTGTTAGGCAGTGTGATGCTCAGTCATGCTGGCAACAGAAGAGCTCGGGGGGCAATGGCGTCAGGCTGGTGCAGAGAGTAGGGGCTGCCATATTAGCGTTCCCAGAGATGCGGGGCTGGCTGGCAACGTGGGGTTCGGTGTTTGCTTGTTTGTCTTAATGCACATTTCACTACAAACAAGTGATTTTTTTAAAGCATCTAATTAGACCAAAAAGCCATTAGCGATCATAAATCAGTCTAACTCCCTTGCCTTGATCACAATAAACCATTTCTTGATCAGCTTGCAACTGCACTTTAATCTACTTCCTATTCACTGATTTTGCCAATATCGTTTTTTTTTGCCAAATGTGATCCTTTCATAAATTAATGTCAGTTTTTATTTTTTAAAAGAGGCATAACTTCCAAAATTGCATTTTAAGATGGGAACATAAAATTATAGCCAACAACAAGAAGTTAGAGGTCTTAGCTTGAAGCCAAAGGGAAATCTCAAGGTCATGCTGCATCAGATATCATCCGAGGAGCTCTCTGCAGTCCACCTGGGTACAGTGGGGACACCCATCAACCCCCCCAGACAATCAATGGTCATGGGAGCAGATGAGCTAAAAGTTTTTCATTTTTAGGGGGATGCAATGAATACCAAGTCATGTGAGAACTTATTACACCAACAGCATGCAACCCATAGTTTCAAAATTAGTAGCGTTAATTTACAATGAAACTCCTGTACCTGAACATGACACATCTTGGTTAGGTCATACAGTGAGAAATACCCTTAAATAAACAGTTTTTAAAAGTGTTTTGAGGCCTCCAATAAAGTCAATTGCAGCGTCGCTCTCTAGGTTCCACTCATCCAAAAGGAGACCATTGGAGGAAACCTGGAATCTATTTTGGGTCTAAAATAACTGCCAAGCTTAAAGGAGGCACTTATTAAGAGACACTATTATGTGAGACATTTTAATGTGCTCAGCAAACACACTTACACAGCTGGCTGAGAGACTGGGGTTGACCTGATTCCTTCTGTTACAGATGGTAGAAGGCGTGGGCATGAATAATATGCTTATTTTACTGGTCTTAGGTTTGCACATGTGTAATGATGTTGTCTGTGAAGATGTTAACGTAGAAATGACTTTTGGCAAAATAACTGGTACAGACATTCTTACAAAATGCGTGAGGTATTTAGCAAGCCCTATATCAATTACCAAAAGATCTCATGGCCGTGTGCCCAGATGGGGTTGAATCTGGAAAGGCTACGCAGAGAAGAGAGACCCACTGCGGGGTCAGAACACCCAGGAAGAGACCAGCGCCCACTGGGTCTTTCACCAGGGTTCCTCAGCTCAGAAAGTGTGCCCTTCCTTGGTTTGTTCCATGGGGTGGGGGATGTAAAATTATGACTCTTCTAAAAAAAAGAAAATTGCTTCAAAATCTCATACTTAAAAAATAAACTTGTCAGAAAACCAGAGATATTTTTGAAAGCTGTCTGTATTGCACAGACATAGTAAGCTGGCTTAGCCAAGGCGAAGTGTTTGTCAGAATTTATTTTTCCTAAGTGGACTTCAGGAATACAGTAGTGGTGAGTCATCGGTCTGTTCATGTCATACTGTCATCTTTCATTTACCCCTCAGTCACTTTATATTATTTATTTAAAAACATATTTTAGGAATATGATGAATGCCTATAACCTCACCACCCAACCCAAGAGCTAGAAGACTAACAATGATTTACATCTACCAATGAACTTCTCCCTGTCCCGTTGCCCTACCTACTCATCAACATCTTGAATTTTGTGGTTATTGATTCCTTGGTTAAAAAAATACATAAATATGGATGTATGAAGTACATTGTTGGTTTCAGTTGACTGTAACACTTATAAAAGTTTTTCATGCTATATGCAGTCCTCTGGGTACTTGGTTTTTCATTCATTTTACTAAGACACTTTCATTGTGTTGTAGGTTTCTATAGTTCATTTTCACTATGATATACTATTTTATTGTGTGAACATACCAGTAAGATAAATCCGATTTATTCAGAATGTGGTGTCTTCTTTACACACTACTGAACTTAGTTTGTTAACACATAGTCATGGGTTTACTGTGTCAGTGGTTTTCCTTTGGAGGCTCTCCTATCCGATTTTGATATCAAAATTAGATTGGCCTAATGGAACGAGCTGGCCTATTGTCATGAGCTGAAAAGTTTCCTCTTTTTTTAAAAGAAAGTCTTTCATTTTGAGATCACTGAAAATTCACATGAAGTTATTAGAAACAGAGAGATCTCATGTATTCTGTATCTGGTTTCCCTCAATAGTAACATTTTGAAAAACTAAAGTAAATATCCCAACCAAGATATTGATGTTAATACAGTAAAGTACAGAGCATTTCCATCACCAAAGGGATTCCTTGTGTTGCCTTCTTAGAGCCACGCCCTCCTCTTCTGACATCTTCCCCAGCCTTAACCTCTGGCTCCCACTAATCTGTCCTCCATTTATATGATTTTGTCATTTCAAGAGCATCATATGTATTAAATCATGTAGTATGTGACCTTTTAAAATTGGAGATTTTTTTTTCACTCAGTTCTCTGGGGATTCGTCCAAGTTGTTGCGTATTCCAATCGTTTTTTTTTTTTTCTTGCTGAGCAATATTCCACAGCATGGTGT
Organism: Micronycteris hirsuta; assembly: GCA_004026765.1. Classification (NCBI taxonomy): domain Eukaryota; kingdom Metazoa; phylum Chordata; class Mammalia; order Chiroptera; family Phyllostomidae; genus Micronycteris; species Micronycteris hirsuta. The sequence continues at coordinate 5,365 of PVJI01012759.1, read as the reverse complement.
ATTTAACACAGTTCATTTAACCACTCACCCACTGAGAGACATCTGGGTTGTTTTCAGTCTTTTACTATTATGAATAAAGCTGCTATAAAAATGTGTGTGCTGGCTCTCGTGGGAACATACGTTTTCATTTCCCTGGGATAAATACCCAGGAGTGCAATTGCTAGGTAGAATGGTAGTTGCATAATTTTTTCAAAACGTGCTAAAATTTTTTCCAGAGTGGCTGTATCGTTTTGCATCATTGTGAGCAATGAATGAACAATGCAGCTTCTCTACAGCCTTCACAGAATTTTGTGTTGTCACTATTGTTTGTTTTAGTCACGGTGGTAGGTGTGCAGCCGTATTTCATGGTGGTTTTAATTTGCCTTGTGCCAATGGTTACTAATGTAAAATATCTTTGTATGTGATTACTTGCCATCTGGACGTTCTCTTCAGTGAAATATCTATTTTTGTTTTTTGTCCATTTCTTAATTAGTTTCTGTTCTTAGTGTTGTTTTGAGAGTTCATTATGTTTTCTAAATCTTAGTCATTTGTTGGATTTGTGACTTGGACATATTTTCTCCTGGGGCGTAGATGTCTCTTTATCATTTTAACAGGTCTCTTTGCAGAACAAAAGTTTTGCAGGAGTACGGCTTTTATGAAGTCCGGTTTATTAACATTTTCTTTTATGGATCATGGTTTTGTCATGAAGTCTACGAACGCTTTGCCTAGTCCTGGATCTTGAAAATTTCTCATGCCTTTTTTCTAAAAGTTTCATATTTTTACATTTAAGTCTATGATCCATTTTGGGTTACCTTTCATATCAGATTTGAGGTTTAGGGAAACATTTCATTTTTCTTCTGGGTATCCAATTGCTCCAGTACTGTTTGTTGAGAAGGACATCACTCCTTCCACGGAAAGGCTAATTTCTGGGCTCTGTATTCCGCTTCATTGACACCTGTCTCCCCCTCAGCCAAGGCCACGGTCTTAATGAATGTAGCTCTGTGACAAGTCTCGAAATTAGGTATTTGCTTCTTCCCACTTCTTTTTAAAGATTATTTTAGCTACCTTAGTTCCCTTACCTTTGCCTATACGTTTTGGAATAATCTTGCAATAGCTACAAAACATCTTGGTTGGACTTCGTTGGTCTATTTATTTATATGCTTGTTTATTTTTGCTCCATTGGAAAGTATACACACATCCCTTCTTTGATGACTTTTTCAGTCCTGCCCCTCTTTATTCTCTTTCCCTGGGCCTGCTGGCAGGACTAGGAGGTTTTCTGTTATATTCCCACAGGAATGTCAGTCTCTGTTTAGTTCATTTCCATTTATTTTCACCCTTGAATGCAGCCCAGTTTTCCAAGTTCAGTAGATTCAGTTCTATGGTATCTTTTTTACTAACCAATGAGCTTTGAGGAAAATAATTTTTCCTGACAACAAGTGAAAATGTTATTTTTATGTTAAACCACATGAATATATTATGAAATAGCTTGCAAAAATGATGGATTTTCAAGATGAGACACTTAACTTGCAGTAAAACACTTTAGTCTGAACTGATATCAGATCATAAATAAGGCCCTTTCCCCTCTGCCAAAAGTAATATTTTGGGTAGAAATGTTTGAGAAACACAATTCTAATTCACTAACCTACCACCCTTGACACTGTAGCTGAGGCTGAGTGTTACCATGTTTAAGCAAGACTTTACACTCCTGTGTACCAACCCCTGAGAGCCACGTTGCACTTTGGGAATCAATGCCTTTGTGCTTATTGATGTGCCCCCTTGAACAGTACTGGGTTGGCTTCCAAATGAGGGTAAATTGCATGATGCAGTTTACAGCATGATTTTCAAAGAGTTCCAATCCCTCTAGCAGGGTTTAGAAATACTAGTACAAGTGTTTGGCTTTATCGCATTGAAAGGTGTGGTTGTGGGCGGCAAACAGCATAGCAATTGAAGTGGAGTTTTGACATGTTTTTCAAGGAGGGAGCTAGAGGGAGGAGATTTGGTGACATCTCTGGAGAACACGCCTGACTGAAGTCAAAAATCATTCACCAACTTTCCATCTGCTCTGTACTGGCTTTCTCTTGCAAATACCAAGTTTAATGAAACATACATCCTGAATGTAAACTACATGGAAGAGAGAATAACAATCACCAACTTCTGCTCAGCTGCCTGTTCACTCTAATACATGACTTGCCTGCACAGATGTTCTGTTTCATAATCCGTCATGGTGGTTAGTCCTCATTCCTGTCTTTAAAATGTTTTTCTAAAACCTTGAGAAGAACAGTTGGCTTTTTAATTGAGCAGATGAGTGATCATCTTATTAGCAAACTCGATAATATTTTTCCTTTAGTAAGTGGCTTCTCTGTGAATCATGGAAAATCCTGGGAAGTCAATGCCCCTAAACTTTCAGCTAAAAAAATGTCTTGCCTACACAGAAAAGCCTGTTATGCCTGCCATTGTGAGTATGGGCTCCTGTAGAAACGGGCAGCCTTGATAGATACCCTGAAAGTGGTGATGTAGATTGTATCAGTCAGTTTTGCCATGGTACTGCTGTATAACAAGCCACCCCCCAAATACAACTAAACCTCTTTATTTCTCGCTCATGAATATGTGAGTGAACTTGTCTGGATTCAGCTGGGTTTGACTGTAGGCCAGGTTTAATTTAGATCTGGGCCAGGTATTTCATTTTTGTAGGACCAGTTGCTGAACCCCTGAGGCATGTTCTTCTCACAGTGATGGAAGAGTCCAGGAGAGTGAGCCTAGTCATGCAAATACATCGATCATACCCCACTGGCCAGAGCAGACAAGTTACCCAACCCAATCCAAGAGCCAGGGAAATGTGTTCTGCCTCTAATGGAAAGAACAGCAACAACACAGGGTGACAGGTATGGATGGATACAGGAAATGATGAACTCGAGTCAATCTACCACATGAAGCTTTTCTTGGAGTATGTCAAATTATAATAAAAGAATTTTTTCAATTTCTCACAATGAAGTTATAGCATGTACACACCCTTTTCTTCTCTTATATGCCCAGAGATAAAATATTTTTGCTACAGTGTAGGGGTGACATTCAACAATGGCCTCATTTTATTATTTTTTAAAAGCATCAGAACTCCCCTTTAAAACAGTTTTGTGGTAGAGCTGCTTTGGGGGGGAGGCAGGGATAGGGTTTCTAGGTGAAATACAAGGGTTTCTCTTAAGTTTGAATTTCAGAGAAACAATGAATAATTTTTTTAGTATAAGTCTGTCCCATGGTGTCCTTCTCCTTTCCTACTTTTCTTTCTTACCTCCCTCTCTCCCTCCCTCCTTACTTCCCTTCCATCCTTCCTGCTAAATCTGACACCTCTAGTTGCGAGCACATGGAACTGTGCCCCCCCCACCTGCTTCCTACCTGCTGTCTGAAATCCCCCTTCACGCCCTGCCTGCTTGAACTGGCCATGCCTCTCTCCCTCTCTGGGAGGCAGAGCAGCAGGTTTCTGGGCCTTCGCCTGCCTTCCCAGGACTCTTCCATGGGAAATAGAGCTCAGGAGTGCCTCTGGTGCCTCCTAGTCCTGCCTGGGGGTCCTTAGGAAAAAGTGACTGGGGAAGAAACTAACAGTGGGATGAAGCCTGAGCCTAGAGGACAGCTCAGCATGCTCCCAATAGTCCCTGGTGCTAGACTGCAGAGTAAGCACTGAAAAAAGAAGCCACATAAATTGGAAGAAGACTTCTGGTGCTTAAAAAAATTACAGGAAGGAGTGTTGAAATCCCATGCCCTTGTAGTTTCTGATCGGTGTAGTGATGGATTCTTCTTGGAATACCTGAAATTTTCATTTTTGTTCCAGGTGGAAGTGGGATGGGCAGGGTTATGATTGATCCCCAGCTCCCCATCCCCCACTACCAATCTGTTCCTCCTCACCAGAGCTGTTGCACGTTCCCGCGCCTCCTATATTGAAGTTCTGAATAACCTGTTCAAGAAGATCACAGGTTCTTAGTGGACCAGGCAAGCCCTGAGGAAACTCTTTTTTGCCTTTTAGAGGTTGGGCTTCTCTGACCCTCTGACCACCCAGAAGTGAGCTCCTTATAGTTTTCACAGCAAAAGTCAGCCCTGTTACAACTGATGCTATTAATACTCTTCCTTCAGTGCAGGGATTGAAATTATGGGCAGTCAGGGAGACCTCAAGCCACAGTGAAATGGGAGCTGCTTTCGGTCTGTGTCTCTGTACATCATAAACAGATGGGTACATGGGAGCCTGAAGACAGTTGTATTAGAATAGTCCTCCTTTAATAGCTTGCTAGTCTGTCTGAAGATTTTTTAAAAGATTTTATTTATTTATTTTTAGAGAGAGGGGAAGGGAGGGAGATGGAGCAGGAGAGAAACATCAATGTGTGAGAGACATATCAATAGGCTGCCTCTCTCATGCCCCCAACTGGGGACCTGGCCAGCAACCCAGGCATGTGCCTTGACTAGGAATCGAACTGGTGACCTTTTGGTTCACAGGCCAGCGCTTAATCCACTGAGCCACACCAGCTAGGGCTGCATGAACATTTTAATGAGCCAGAAATATTGAATCTACTTTCACGCAGACATCGACGATAAGCTCAAAAATTCTGAAAACAAAACAAAACAAAGACCCAGTCACTTAGAAGCAGTTAAATGTTTTTGCTTTTGTGGGTTGAATTTTCTATATTGAAGGGAAGTCTATGGAAGGTAGACGTCTCTGGCAAACTTGGATGGAAGTCTTGCTGTGGTTAGATCTGGGGTGGGTGACAAGGAGGGACAGATGGCCCCCTTGGGCTCCCTCCCTCATTTCCGTCCCTGCCAAGGTAAAGGCTGGAGCCACAAGCGCCGTGTTCTTTGGTCTCCTGTCGATCCAAGCAGAAGATAAATAATGCATTGGTTTTATTTATTTACTTCAAACACTAACTGCAAAGGAAAAAAAGCAAAGAGCCTATTCATGTCTCAGAAATGACAGAAAACTAAATGCTTTGGAGAAAGAAGCTTGCACAACAAATGGAAACATTTGAGCAGAGTGAGGAGAGCATAATGAGAGCTAGAAAATTAAACAAGATGCAATCTACAGTGATAATAAGTAATGTAGTAACTGTCACTTTAAATGTGCATTGAAAAAACCCAAGATGTTTGTTCTCCTCAGTCTTGCCCTTTAAGACCTGAAGATTTTATTTTGTTTTATTTTTTTCTTTTAGGAGCTGCAGCAAGCTGGGGCTGTCATTAAGGTTGGCTGGGTTTTCCAGCTTTGCAGAGGTCCATAGAGGACCCAGGGTCACCAGCATGCCATGCACATAACCTTCTTAAATGGCCCTGATACCAATTTCTGGGAGAAAGGAGTTATGAGCACGCCTGCAAATGGCTTTGTATGTACACAGTGCTCTGCAGAGTCAGAGCC